>CAJVQC010001479.1:0-10159 GCA_910592285.1 Racocetra persica
TATTTTCAAATAGATTTTTTTTTTTTTTTTGCCGTGGGAAGAAAATGATTTTTATACTGATCTTCAATCTTTTTTTTAGGTCTAAAAAGTATTTATAGGCCCGGGTGGATCGGGCCATGATCATAAATTGTCGGATAACACCATTATACGGCAAATTGACGAATAACGGTAATTTGGCTCAAGCGGACAAATGATCGGCTGGACACGTGCCGCTTCGCGGCACGTGCCAGCCAATCATTTGCCCGCTTGAGCCAAATTACCGTTATTCGCCAATTTTTGCCGTATAATGTATACTTATTCGATTTACAGTATCAGAATTACCAAAATTCAAGTTTAATATGTATAATGTTGAGAAACAAAATAAAACTTACTTGGATATGATGAACGACAGAGAGAGTTTGTCGTACAGGAAACTTTCCCTTATCCATACCACATCTCAAACATTAGAATTTACGAAAGACCAATTGAAGTTGATTGAATCCGAAAACATGTTGAATTGGTCTATTGCCGTGTCAGACAGTCTTAAATCAAAATCTAGATTATTAGCGATATCTTGTATAAGCCGTCACGACATGACACCCGAAAGTGAAGACCAAGACAAGACACCCAAGAGTGAAGACCATTATCATGGATTTGTCGTCGCTTACTCTATTAATATGGATTATTTAATTTATACGGAACCACAATTTAAGGTTAGCGACTATGGTGGAATTGTTAAATTGTTTTCCAACCATGAAAATATTGATGGTTCTAACAATGATAATATAAAAAAGATTGATGGATGTTTTCTTGTGATTTTAAATGTCACTGGGATCTATAAGTATCACTTTGAGCACTTTGATCATAAACCTACTAAGATTCGAAAGCTAAGATATCCGAAAAGAATAAATAATGCTTTAAAATATAATATGTACAAGATTATATATCTTTCAGTGCCTAATGTTGGCGAGGGCGAGTTTTATAGAAGATATATTCTAAAATGTTTATATAAGCACTATTTTTTCATAGATACTACACATGAGGGTGCTTCATACATGGAACTTTATGATTTAAAAACTGATCAATTAGTAAATACCTTTCGAAGAGAGAATTCAAATAGGGTGAGTTACATAGTAAATACCTTTCGAAGAGAGAATTTAAATATGATAAATTACATAGCTGACGTTCCAGGTGTTTTTGCAATATCAAATAATAACAAATTTTTGGCCTATAAATCTGGAAAGTGTGTCAAATTATATTTAATTGAATGTGGTCTTGAGATAGCATCTATAATTCTTGAGGATGATGAATTGTTATTTGATAATTATTTCATGCTTTTTTTTAATGATGACGAAAAGTTATTGGTATATCAGTCAGAAAATAAATGGTCTATCTGGGATATTTTTGGCTCAGTACAAGAATCAATTAAACTCGAAAATCATTGCGGGTTTGAGTTTGGATTTTATCCTCGAGGTATTTTTGATAAGACTAATTATTATCAGATGGAGCGATCAAATTCACTCATAGTTGTTAACAACAACAACAAATTAACAATTTATGATGACTTAATCTTAGATAAATATAATTTAAAGAAATCTGGCGACAAATTTGCTTGGAAGACTTTATCGCTAGCCCAGCTAGACCGCAAAAAGTTAAACTCATTTTATCACATAATTGAGCCTTGGGCTCCGAATCTCGATCATAGTCGTCCACGATACTTTGTTCATCTTGATGGAAAAAACAAAATTCCACTTTTGATTGGAGGCAGTACGATTCAAGTTTGGTACGATCGAAATGAAAAAAGAACTCTTGAATTCATTATGGTGATCAGGGATGTGAATAGTGATGTAAATAATTCTATGGATGATAATATGAATGAGGTTAAAAAAATAGAATATGCAATTAATAGGTTCAAAATATTAATTCAACATAAAAATTCCCCAATTGAAATGGGGATGAAAATGATGTAATCAAGGCCGTAATAGAAGCTTGTCACACGCTTAAATACTTATATTTTGTGTCTCATAAAGACACTATGGTTGGCTCTGATGGATACGATAATCGCATTCACTTATACAAAGAAATAGTCAAGCAAACACGAAATATTATTATAAGATTTATTAAATTATACCCAACTTCTTGGCGGTTATTGGACTTTCTCTTTGATTTAATGAGCATTCTTATTGATGCGAGAGAATATTCACTTATAAAATACATATTATTTGGCGAAGAACATGATGAAGGCGATCCTAAAAATTACAATTTTAAAATCCAACAAGGTGAATTTATATTACATGAAAAATCACTTCACATGCCACAATATTATTCATGGACAGGTGAAGAAAATACTATTTCCAAAGCATTTTCAAGTTCGTATGTTTACTTTGAATTAGTAAATTGTAAATGTACTGTATTTTAGATGTTAATTTATTATCCTTATTAGATGAACATCCGGTCTTACTAGGATTGTTTTTAGAATATTATTCTAATAAGGCAGAAAAAGAGATCGGATGGATGATTACTGTTACCGACATTATACCGAAATTACTGGCATATAGAAATAAGAAGAGAGAAAATAAAAGTGGTCAGTTATAATACTACCATGCTTAACTGTTAATCTATGTATCAATCATCTCAAATATTTATCTTTTTCATGCAGAATTTTATAAGTATTATGTTCAATTATTATTTTATAAATCTTGCTTTTGTAATAATGAGTTGGATCTATCTCTTTTTGAATTTCTTGAGATTAAACCAAGCATAAATAATTCTTTGAAAGTCTTTATACCTATAACACAATTGATTCCACAAGACTCTAATTTGGAAATAAAAACGATTAGGTAAGACGCCTGTGATGTTATCATTGTTTTGATTTTATTAATTCCAATTTAAAATTTAAATATAGCAATAATATAATTCCTGATATTAGAGCGGTACCTTTAATCAATTTCACAAGTAGAAAAGATAAAAGCTTATCGCTGGGTAAAAGAGAAAGCATATTAGCGAATATTATGGGCATTTTCAAATTTATAATTTTTCCTGGCAAATATTCATATCGGGAAGAGTACTCTCCTTTTCTTGACCTCATAGAAAACCTTGAAACTGTTGAAAATAGCGATGCTTTCTATTATAACCCATCCATGGAAGCCACCATGAATTTTGTGTGGTACACGTCCAAATCATATTGGCATCAAACCTTGTTTATATTTGTATTATATTTTTTAACTTATTCGATTATTTCTTGGATATATATCGCACACGTTCAAGTTATTGGACTTTTTCAATATATGTCGGTTATGAACATAGTATTATTTTTCTATTTAGCTTATTATCATATCATAATTGAATTTAACCAATGGCTTCGTAAAGTACTGAGATATTATGATGATCCTTTTAATTATGTAGACATTGTTACGTATTTTTTGACGGTCTCTGTTTCTCTTTATATTTTGGTTCATTATTACACTTTTGAGGATGGATTTAAATATGCTGAAAGCAGTCTATCTATGTCATTTATTGTTTTCATAAGCATTTTAGGTATTTGGTTTGAACTTGTAAGTATATGATTTATTATGATTTATTTCTGCCACATTTTATAAAACGGACTTTTTGGCTACTTATTATACTTATCTTTTTTATTCGATGTTGTCAGATTTTATTATTACGTATTTTTCCAGGTACTATAGTATATACGTATTAATCATATATTTTGGTTTAAGTTTGCACAAGCCCACATACATATACATTGATTTTAGGTTTCGCACATTACCTAAATATACTTTACAATATTGTTATTTCTTTACGATTGTTTTTATTATTTTTTGCTTTAACCATAATTGCAATGGTAAATTTATTATTATTTATTCATATTATTCATTTAATCGTACATATGCCCAATTCTTTACTTTATACCTTTTCTCAGGGGCATGCATTGTAAGTTTATGATTTAGATATGTACATGACTAAAGATTCTTAAATTTTAAATTTGTTTTAACTTGTATAATATAAATAGATTTATTTTTCTTGGATATGCATCATATATTGGATTAAGTCAATCTCCAACAACATATGAGATTTCTAATGGAAGTGATGTGATTTATACTATGGCTGGAGAGGAACCAGTTAACTCATTTTCAAATCTTTTTAGTGCTATAATTGCAGCATATAATTGGGATTCAATTTCATTAGATGCTTGGGGTTTTTGGCCTCTCGTCATAATCGGTGTGATTGGAAATCTTGCTTTTGTCATTATATTACAAAATGTATATTATTTTGCAAAAATATTATTTCTTGATTTTAACATTAATAATAATCTCTAACAATTCAAACTTATTAAAAGTTCTGCTTTTGAAAATGCTGATAAAGATGGAAAACGTGCTGTACTCAAGTATCAAAGAGATTTTATTTCTTATTATGCATTTCTTGAACGTTCTGCTTTTACCGCGATACACAGTGATTTTGATTCCAAGTTTAAGGTTGGATTAGACATGAAGTATATATGTTTTTATAATGAATTATCTATTACAAAGTCATGGAATGAGAAATCCCAATCATGGAAATCAAATCCAATATATATACATGCTGAAAGTCAAATACAAACAGATTTCGAAGTTACAATCGATAAAGAAAATATTAACTTTATTTGGGCCCCAGAAAAAAAACCAAAAAGCAAAATAGAAGGATATTAAATCCAAATTATTAGATACACTTAAATGCTTTTGTTTACCCAGCAACTTAACTTAATAAAGGATACTAGCAAGACAGCAAAGTGAAATATATATATATATATATATATTATTATATAACATATTATTATAAATAGATTTTTTACAACTAAAAAATATATAAAAAATATAAGAAGCAATATATTTGTAGTTATAGTTACTGCATAAAAGCCAATTAAATTTAAGGATCAGGTATAATATAATACAATCAAGAAAATTCAAAATAAATATTCATTTGTTAAAATTGTCAAAAATCAATTATAACTCAAAATTGAGTATATGAAACTACTTTTGGGATTTTAACAAAAAAATTCTTTGCTAAATTTTGCATATAATCTTTACTTTATCCTAACTCTAACTAACAAAAAAAGAGTTATTTTAGTTATAGCTATAGTGGTTTATAGTTACAAATATATTGTTATAGAATAAGTTTTCTTAATTTCTTATTATTAATATTATTAGTATTATTATTAGAATATATTATTGTGAGGGTATGGCGACTTAGTGAAGTGGTGAAGTTGTCGCACCCCCAAGTGGTTGAGTACAAGTTCAATTCCCACTGAAGACAAAAATTGAATTTCAAAAAATGGATTCAGTAACTATTGTTATGGCCAGGAAAACTCGAGACCCTGTAACTGTGATCATATCAATTCATCGGAACTGGGAGATCTCGAGGCATTTGTATAATATATGAGTTATACAAATAGATCTTTGGATCGCAGAAAGCAACAGAGCCAATATGATGATAGAGCATTCATTTTGCAAGTCTCGAATAGAGAGGTAGCACAGATCTTTGATGATACTACATAAAGGATTTTTAGCAAAAGAAGTGGTAAAACTGAATGAGACTGAAGTGTTTAGCAAGACACTTCACCAACCAGGCTGCTGAAGAAGTAACCAGAAGAAAAGAACCCAACCGTGGAGACCAGAAGCAGGTCATAGCCTTCTGGACTATCTAAATTAGTTGTTTGGAGTAGTTGAAAATATTGTAGATAGTCTGTAATATGTGTACTAAGGTTTGGATAAACTTTATAAGAGCAGAAGTAGATTGTGTAGTAGCAACTAGGCTATAGTATTCAATATGGAAACTAGAATACAAGTAGTAGGCCTTGGCTCATGCATATCAACCAAAAACTAAGTCAGCTAGATTGTAGGTACAGAAGATTCTAGCAGGTTTGCCTCGAGGATAAAGAGTAAAGAGCCTGTTTTAAAGTTCTAAGTTAGTATCTGAAACTAAAGATTTTCACATTGGATTCTCGCTTGATTAATAAAGTAACTATATAGACGCAGAAGTTTTAAATAGATAACCCTCTAGTCGGGTTATAGATATAACATCTAGTATAGAACTTAGTAATAAGCAAACTATTTAAATAGACAACCAAAAATTGTACATGTGGCTAGTTGTACTCTCTAAATATATATATAGTATGAAAATCATACTGTAAAAATTATAACTATAACTAAATAAAGAAACACAACAGAGAGGTCACCTTAATATCAAAAAAAAAAGAATATATTATTGTATTTTAAGTAGCTTTGTATAGTATTAGAAACTGATAAATAGTTACTATTTCTACTATTTTTACTATTTTTATTATTTTAACTATTTTAACTATTTCTACTATTTTACCTTTTTTACCATTTTTGCCATTTTTACTATTTTTACTTTTTCTACTATTTATACTATTTCTATTATTTTTTATTATTTTTATTAATTTTATAATTTAAAAAAGTTATATAAACTTTGATATTTTTTTTATCAGATAGACTCAAATATTCTTTCTAAATATAGGCATTCTTTAGTTATAGAAATATTTTTTCTTGTAATTAAAGTCTTATACTTTTTTTTTAAAAAACTATTAGCAATCTTACTAGTATCTTATTATTAGATCAAAGTATACATATTATAACTATTTAAACTTAAAATTTGATATTATTCAGCTATTTTTAATAAATATTTAAATACAGTTTGCTAAACTGATTAAGGCTATTGCTTATACTAGGGTTATATTAAACTAGCTAGTAAAATTATAACTAGATAGTTTTGATTTAAAAGAATTTTGAGCTATGTTCAGTTAGCAATTATTTTCTACTACACTATCTTTCTCTTTAAAAAAATAATCTACTTCTAGTTCTATTTTAATATTTTTATTTTCTACTATAATATTATTGCCAAAATTCTTTTAATTATATTTAAGCTTTCTTCTTTTTTTCTTCTAATTCATTCTGTTCTTTCTAGTAGATGACTTGGTTTTCAGGAGTTTTTTTGTTTTTTATTTATATTTTTCCTTTTGTTTTATAGCTCTATATATTTTCTTCTTTTTCAAAACAATTATACTAAAAGTTTTCTCTAAGAGTACTCTTCTATAAGTTTTTTTTTTGAATTTTTTTGAAGCTATTCCTAGTCTTTGGTTTCTAGTTCTTGCTTAATCTATTTAAGCCTTCTTTTTTCTTTTTTAAGATTCTAGTATCTTCTTTTCTTCTTTTTTTTGAGCCTAGCATTTTTTTTAGCAACTTCTCTTGCTTTTTAATATATTCTTCATGATTTTTAAGCAGTTCCAATAAGGTTCTTTCTGCTATTTTCAATAATATATCTTTCTTTTTCCTTCTTCAATTCTTAACTCTTACTATTTTTCTTACTATTATAACTTGAATTCTATTTTCTCTAGTAGCTATATCAAATTTGGTTTGTTAGATCTATTTATTAATAACTTTTTTTTTTTTTTAATTTTAATATTGTTTTGTATACTTTCTCTGCTTGATAGATATATAGTCTCTATTATCTAGTCTATTATATCTTTTTGTGAGTTCTTGACTTGCATATTATTGAGATTTTTATTTTCTACTAGAGTTGTTATTAATACTCTTGGTCTTAATTCTTTCACTATTTTGTTCAGAGTTTCTTTTTTTATAAGGTCATCTGTATTTTAACTATTGATTCATTCTTCAGGTATCTTTTTCCTTTTGTAAATTTTTTGTTAACTCTGTTTTAATACTTTCTTTTTTTGCTAGAATTATATTTTCTATTTTTCTACTTTGATTTTTTCTCTTTTTATATATTACTCTACTGCAAAGGTTTTGATGAATACTGAGAAATGCTGTATTAAAGATTTGAGTGCTGTCTTGTTAAACTGTATTTGTTACTTTTTTCTCTATTTTTTTAATCTCTTGAACCATCTAAGCTCTACTTTTGACTTTATATAATTAGCAGCTTGTTTTTTTTGTTAGCAGTATTCTTTTGTTTTTTTTTTTTGAACTTATATCTTTTTTTTCTTTTCTGATTCTTTTTTTCTTTATATTAATTTGTTGTAACAATTTTGACAGATTTCTTGAATTGTTGTATTAGTATCTTTAATGCTATTTTGTTGTACTATTTTGTTAATTTTTTTTGTTCTTGAAGTCTCTTACTATAATCTAATTCTAATTTTGGCTCTATTTTTTAGCAACTTGTTTTTTTCTATTTTTACTATCTATCTTATTCTCTTAGCTATATCCAACTTAACTGTAATCTTGTTTATTTCTTTTTCAATGATGTATTTAATTAGATTTTTTTCATATTGCTTTTTGATATTTGTAGTTATTTCTTTTTCTGAGTGCAAGTTCTGTATACAGTATTTTAGTTCTTTTCTATTATATTGCTACAATTTTTTGTAAAGTTTATCTACTAGTACTTCTGCTTCTTCTTCTGTAATAAACTTTTTTCAGAATATTTTACAATATTTATTCTATTAAAATATCTTCATTTTTGTCAAATATCTCTAATTGTATCTCAAATTCTTCTGATCTAATATATTTTTTCAAAATATTTTGCTAAAGTTTGCTCTATATAATTTGTTGTTTTTTTATTGTTGTTAGATGTTATTGTTTGTTGTGATTGTTTATCACTTTTGTTTATATTTGTTATATAGTTTTAGTATATTTTCTTTGTTTACTCTTTACTATATGTTGTAGTTTTTGTATCATCAAAACAAATTTGTATTACAGTATCAAAGCTGATTTCAAAATTGTGCAAAATGCAAAAAAATATTGATAATTTTTATATTTTTCTATATCTTTGTTATTTTTATTCTTTTTACTTAAGCTTCCTAAAAAACTAAGTATTTTTTATGGTTTTCTTCCTTTTTTTAGAGCTGTAAATAGAAATAAAAATCAGCTATATGATTTAGTTAACTAAATCAACTAAATATAGTAATTTATATATAAATTTTTTAGTTGACTAAATTGATTTCTATCCCTAGCTATAAGTCTAGTTTTTTTAGTAATCTTTATATTTATTTGTAGTTTTTGTTAATTTTTGTTTCTGTAAATTTGTATATAGAAGGTCAGTAAAAAAGTTAAATCTGATTGATATAATTAAAGCCTTATACTGTAAATAAAAAATATTTTGTTTAACTAAATACTTTTATGAAATGCCTTTAGTTATGTTATATTTATAGCCATATACTATATTACTTGTACTATATTTAAAGCTACAGTTTACTTATAATATTTTAGTATCTTCTAGTATAAAAGAAAAATTTTGCCAGTTTATAAGAGAAACTCTACCTCTTGAAATTAAAAATTCTTGCTCTCTAAAATAAACTCTCTTTTTTGAAAAAATCTCTTGCCAAATCAAACTATTAAAAAAATCTTTATTTATAACCCTTCTCTTTTTACTATTATTCCTAAATAATAGTTTTTTTTAGAAGTTCTGACAAATTAAAAGAAATTTGTTTAGAAGAATATACAGAACACCCCTGCTTTTGTAGCAATCTTGAAGTTAGCAGCTTACTGTAACTCTTAAATAAGACTTAAAACAAATATTCTATAAGCCAAAGTATAGATATAAGGATCTATAGCTAGCAGCTTACTGTAAACTTTTATTGAGAATTAAGCATAATTACCTACAGAATTAGATTTTAACCACAACCAGAACCAGACAACTTTTAAATATTACAAACAAGTTACCTTTTATAGTATTATATATATTAAGTCTATTAATTATATTTAAAATATATATAAAGATATAAACTAGTATACCAGAATAATAACTCTTCAAATACTTGTTCTGACAATTCTTGCCAATATTGCTATCTTGCTACTCAATACTATTATGTTTTTATAGTTTTTGACAATAGTATCTATAAGTATTTGCTACAACCTTTTATACTCAAAAAATAGTTACTACTTATTGTGATTTAATAATTACTCTAACTATAGTTTAGTTAGAGTTTTAATTTGGAACATTATTTTAATTATTAATATAAAACCTTATTTAACAATTTTTAATAAATAGTATTCACCCTCTTAGCTAATTATACTAAATATCATCTTGCCTCTTACTTACTTATAGGTTTTTCTTCTAATAATTTTGATCTTTATATTAAAAACCTGATTACACTAATTTTGGCTCTATTTTTTAGCAACTTGTTTTTTTCTATTTTTACTATCTATCTTATTCTCTTAGCTATATCCAA
>CAJVQC010001480.1:0-10154 GCA_910592285.1 Racocetra persica
CATAAATACACACGGGAGACAATCGTAAGCATCATATACTTTTTTGCGAAGCATTGTCAAAAACTACTTATAAGAATTCCCATTTTCATTTTGCATCCATGCTATCGCAATCTGAAATGTTTTTAAAGAACCTTTTTCATTTGCAATGTTACTAATACCCACTGCGCTCACAAGAGGAAATTTATATATATTTGTTTTGTAAGTAGTATCTACAATTAAAACTTCATAACATTTCATGGTATGTTTTGCTGCTTCAACATGAGAAAAAAACAAATGTGTTAAATGTTCATCTTGTGTTTTAAGCAACTCTATCATATAATCCTGTTGTTGAAGAAGACGCAAAAGCTTTTGAGCACAGTCAGCATTAGGACCTTCATTGAGCGCATATTTAATTCGTGCTCATTTGTTCACTACATCTTTAGGCATAATGACACCACTGTTATCAACTTTATTGATAGCATTAGTGATAATACGTGTGGGTGCGTTAATGTTAATCAGATCGTGCAAAAGTTTTTTTTGGTCAACATTTAAGTATCGATGTTGGGGGAGGCTCATTACTTCATTTGATATAAGTAGTGGATGGTTATGAGTATATTCAACATCTGTGATGATCCACATATTAGATAACCATTTTTTGGCCACTGTAGCTCTAATACGTACAGGACAGTTACATCGTTTGGTTCTTGACTTTCTTTTACATGATTCAGGAGTTACGTCCCAATTATTGTGCCAGTTACCACCTTTTGTACATTGTAAAATGATATATGAGGACTTGCTATTATTACCATCTAGGTTGCTACTACGTCGTGAAAAAGCAAAACCTTTGGCTTTCGTGACAGCTTGAGCAGTGGAAAGTCTACGGACATGTACCAATCATGCGATATTTTCTTACAGGCACATACTGATAACTTACATAGAATTTAAGTTTTTTTCAAGCATTTTAGTGATGATACCTTGGCAACCACTTAACAAATTCGATGAACTTTTTTTATTTTGATTTTACAGAGCTTACCCAATTTGGTTAGATGATTGCTTATATCTTCGCTCAAAATCTTAAAAAATTTTAAAATGCATACTGATATCTTGGCAATCATCTAACAATTTTGATGCTTTTTTTTTTATTTTGATTCTACATGTATAGAGAATTAAAACAAAAAAAGGTCTCAAATTTGGTCAGATAGTTACCGAGATATTTTTGCTCGAATTTTTGAAAAATTCAAAACGTCAGTCAACAACTGCAACAAAATTTTTTATGATTTGAGTAAAAATATCTCGGTAACCACTAGTCAAATTTTATAGTCTTTTTATTTTGATTCTCATATTTGTAGAATATTTTCAGTAATAAAAATTTTGACACAGCTGTTATTTTGGCAGGAGTTTTTTTTAAAAAAGTTTGAACGAAGATATCTCACAAATACCTAATCAAATTCTATGAACTTTTTTTATTTTAATTCTCCATACCTATAGAATCAAAATTACAAATAAAATCAAATTCAGTTCAGTGGTTATCAAGATATCTTCGCTTAAATTTTTTAAAAAATTTGTGCCTATCATTTTGATATGATTTAAAATTTTTTAAATTTTGAGCAAAGACATCTTAGCAATCATATAAGTAAATTTGATGAACTATTATTGGTTTGATTCTACAGATCTGTAGAATCAAAATAAAAAAAGTTTGTCAAATTTAATTAAGTGGCTGCTGAAGTATCTTTATTCAAAATTTTGAAAACCCTAAATTTTACATTATGTTATTGGTATGTGTCCATAAGCAAAATGTTATGTGATCAGTACATGTCCGTAGACTTTCTGAGTAATCTTCCCAACAAATTTTTGTCGATCACGTGATAATTGATAAAATTGTTTAAGTTCGTTTATGTTAGGGTTAGCGTCTAAACTAAAGTTGAATATTAAGGAAGATATAGTAAAATTACCTGAGAAATTTTTTTTGTAATGCATGAAGATTTGTTTCTTAAGTGGATTTTTGAGATAAAGGCAATTTTTTCAAAACGGACGTTTGTTTTGAAATTTTTGATCACGTGATGTTACACCAAATCAAGATTTTTTATTGGCTAATTTTCGTAGATTATCACGTGATTGACAAAATGTATTATAAACTTTGTTAGCGATCCTGGGTAGTTCTGTAAGTAAATAAATATCATACAAAAACATGAATAATTTTATTTCTATAGAGATTTAAAAAAATCTGACAAAAAAAAAGAACCTCTAATGTAAGTATATCTCTTAATAGAACCCCAAAATATACATAGATAGGTTAGGTTAGAGTTTGCTTATTTTTGGCCTTTTTGTGCAAATTATTTTTATTTATAGTAATTAGTTTGCTTATTTTTGACTTTTCTTGCAGATCTTTTATATTTGGTAATTTTTGTAAAACCTTACCTCTTTATATGTATTTTGGAGTTCTCTCTTAATAGTACTGTAGTTAAGCTATTAGGTTGCTTTTGTGATATCATCTCTGTTGCAAAACTCATAATTTTTCTAAATTAATTGTCTGAGTTATTTAGTGAAAATAGTTTATTCTACATATATAAATAAGTAGACAACCTATTTGTAATATCATCTAAAGCTATACTGTCAAGATGATTTTTCTGGATTGAACTATTTAAAGAAACTATCTAGTAAAGGTGATTTGTTTTATGTATATAGAAACAATCAAATTAGGTTCTTGAGTAAAGCTTATTGATTCTAGCAAAGGAATCGCTTGTATGTTTCTTTTCTCATATTAAAGAATCTTATACTTGTTATTACACTATTAATTGTGATATCATTGCTTTGTATTATATTTTAAAGGACAAAAAAAAGGTGCTACTATTTATATTCAAATTTTAAATCTAAAAAAAACAAAAGATAAATAGTAAGTTATATGATTCACTTAATGAAAAGAGTTATTTAAATATGTATTAAAACTTATATTTAATTTTTTATCTTATTTTAATTATATTTAAAGATAAGATTTTGGGGTATTAACTCTGGTTATTCTGATTTTATTGCAAAAGAAACAATTAAAAAGTATAAAAGTCTCAAAAATATATATAATATATAAGGTGGTCTTGAATTTGTTAAATACTAGGTGATGTTTCAGTATTTGTTTGTTTTGAATATTTGAATTAAATATTAAAGAGTTTTTTTTTATTTTAATAAATTTTATTAAAAAATGAGGTTGTTACCTTTTCTAAACCTGCAAATAAATTTTTAATTAGTTTGGCTAAAGATAAAATCTTTGTTAATTTCTTACAAAATACTTATAAACACAATAATATTTGATTTAATGATATTTAAACTTGTGTAGAAGGTCTGTATTATATAGTATCTAATATTTTTATAGCTACCAACAAATCACAGAAGATGCCAACTCATAGCCATCAAATAAATTATTATTTTTAGGTACTATATTTGAATACTTTAATGTATTATGGTATTTTATGATATTAATAGTATTATAGATAAATTTTCATATAAGATTATTTCTATAGCCACTATATTCAGTATTTGAAAATAACCTGATATCTAATCTTGAAAACATTATTATTAGCAAACATCATGAGATTTATTTTTTTTTGATATGATAATATATATTTTCTTGAAATTTTTAATATTTAAATATTTTGTATCTCATTAGAAAATATAACTAATATAAACTTTATATTCCTATATTATACTTTTATTTTAATTACCTGTATATAACAGTAGTACAAATTTTTTATAAATTTATCTTGATTAAACAATTGTGTGCCAATTTGCTTAATTAAATAAAGTTTTCAGACTATATCAATATAAGAAGTTTTAAATATATAAATAACATGATATTTAAATTTTAATTAAGGTTTGTACTATATTCTTTGGTATATTTAAAAATGTATTATAAAGTTTCCAATCTTCAATTGAAAGACTTATGATTTGGAGAATTGTGATTTCAGAAAAAAGAAAATTGTTTTAAATAAAATTTCTTTACCTTAATATAAAATATTATATACTATAATATAAGTTTAATAACTTATTGCTAAGGGCAGTGTCATTTATCACCTGATTATTTTTTATTAGAGGCTTACTCCCCTCCCCCTCTTAATATAAAAAAAATTAGGTTCTTATATATAATTTTAACTTTTTTTACCCCCTCCCCCTAATCTAAGTTATTTTCAATCAGAATTATAATTAATTGCAAAACAGATATAGCTATTTTAATATTTAAGAAGGGTCAGCAAGAAATTTGTGTAGATTTTTTATTTAAAAATTTTTTTTATTAACATTTTATAAAACAAATATACAATTTTTTCTTGAAAAAACTTCAAAAAAAAAAGAAAGAAACGCTAAATACTAATCAACAAATTATATTTCAAGCTATCCCAGTATAGGATAAAATTGTAAACTTCAGGTCTACGTTAAGGGTCCTTTTAGCCATGGACCATTTCTCTAAGGCATGCACTCAGGAGATCATGCGTTATCGGATCGTAAGAACATATACCCAATGCCTACCGATTATAGATTCAATGTTTTTAGTGGTTCTAATGGCAATTTAATGAGTCAAAGAGAATAAAATGATAAAATAGAATAGATATAAAACCTCATGATAATACATGATCACCTCTTCAAACTCTTCCTTCACATGATAAATATATCCTAATGCAGTTAACGCATCCGAATTGGTGGTGACATAGACACCACTTGTTGAAAATATGACTCAGCAATATCCAGCTCGCTAAGAGAAAAATTGATTACGGTTATAATTAAGAAAATAATGAGCATAATTTATGATCAGGTGATTAATATAAATATTATAAGAGCATATCTCTGGTTGAAAACATTGAATACAAAATATGATACATTCAAAGCATCTTCGCTGGCAAATAATTGAAAAAAATTTCGATGGTTCATCACTTAAGTGTTAGCATATCTTCTACAAGTTGATTCTCAAGCACTTTCAAAGATATAAATGTGCCGAAAAACTTCAGTCACTTTCGGGAAAACCATGCTAAACATGAATGATATATATCTTAAATTTCTTAAACTTTAATAAAAGAAAAACTTGACCAGGATTTGTATCCCGAGATGAAACTTTGGTTAGATGTAGAATTAGTCTTATGTCAATTTGAAGGGCTATAAATCAATTTGAATATACAAGAGCAGCCTTTCTATAAAATTTTTGTACAAATTAAACACACCAAACATATTGAAAAAGCATTTAAACGAAAATTTAATAATAACATATCGATCGTAAAATAATTATTTAATATGAAGATAGTTTTTATAATACATACGATGTATGACAAAGGATGCTCTCAAGCATCTAAATCAATAGGTCTGAGTTCAATTTTTAGTTAATGGAAAATAAATTATTCGGCCAAGCGAGTTCATTATCATGATGAAAAAAAAAGATGGTTAGAGACCATCTTTTTTATCATAAAGTTGTGCTGATTGGCTAAAATTTAATATCCGCGACAAAATTACCGTAAGGCTTACTTCAATTAATCGTAGTACTTGTGCACGATCTCTATAGCTAGCTAATTACACTGAGAGAGATGCTTGAGAGCACCAAAAATCACAAACTTAATTGAATCAGCCAAAAAATCATTCAGCTAATTTTTATCAGGTCCCAAGAATTATAATAATAGCTTTAAATATGATCAATGCATAATTCCCAATCACCTATATGATTATTATTAAGAGATGATATCTCACGTGGACAAATTACTCTTACAATTCATATATGTGTAGCCATGCTTATTTAAAGATCATAATGCTAAATTCTTCAATTGATTTTGATACTTATTCACACCGCTTTTTCATACATTATTATAAAAATAATGTACGAAAAATTTCCTTTCCTGGAATTGCAACCGGTTTTGACAATACGTACGTAAAAGATCGTTGCAACGATTAAGGAGTAGGCTGAATGAAGTGAAGCCGAAGGCTATAGAAATCTAAAACATGTTAGTCTCATTTATATCCTTACTATGATGCACATTCTTTAGCAAAATCTATGCTTTCAGCTCTCTTTAATGTAAAAAAGAATACGAGGTTGCTTTTAAAAGGGTTTGACTGTAGCTGTAGCTGTAATTATATAATCATCCGGATGGCCATCCGAATCTTTCTGTCATCCGAATATACTATCCGTGGCTCAAATTGGGCATCCGGATATCCTGATCATCCGCAGATATCCGGATGTTTAGTCAAACGGATCCAACACTAATTTAAGCCCTTTCTATGCAAAGCACTATATAACAAGGACTACTAGACTTGCTCAAGCCTTTTTAATAATGCTTTAGGATCTCTTATTTAATTGGATCGCAATTTCACATGTTAACGTTTGAATTTGTAGCAACTAGTGTTAGAGCCCGTCATCATATGACAGGTTATAAGGTATGAAATAAACGCTACAAACTTGTTATGTGAATATTGCAAAGACCCCTTATAAGAAATTTTACACATGAGTACACATGTCAGCACGAAATATAGCACGTCCAAAGCATTGAATTCAGGCAAGTTGCACGGAATCTGCACGCAAGCAAAATCGACGAACACGTAATTGCATGAAACTTCTTATGTGCACGATATGTGCACGAAATAATGAACGGCTCATACGTAACTATACTGGAAATTGCACGGAAAAGAATGTAAAAAAGCATGCTATTATGTGTACTGTTGCGCTTTTTTACATGTCTAGGGCATGTTTTCCCACGCACTGTCCCGTGTTGTATTCCATATAGTTCTCGTGATGTTATGTACCCGTGTTTGACCATAAATCCCGTGCACCATTTTTTATAGGGACCGTTATATAAAAAAACCCTCGGGACTATGCATGAAATTGTTGGATCTGCATTACTATAAATTCTGATACACTTGAAAAATGACCGAAATGATAAGTTTTTGATATCAATAATTTATAGTTTTTGTACGATAACTTGTCGATTTGGTTACTGGAAAATATGAAAGCAGCTGAAGCACCGCCTATATGAACGGAAATCAACTTAAGTTTTGCAAAATTGGATAAATTTTGGCAATTTCGGCACGGGATATATTTTTTACTCGTTACCACACGAATATTGCACGAATATGCAATGTCCGAATTTTGTAAAACAATCTAATTTTTTTAATAATATAGATATTTATATTGATATTGATTCGTTGGATATAATTATCACATGCATATTTAAATATTGGTAATATCATTACTTCTGATACATCATATACTAATACTGTATAATAAATTAAGATTTTTGTTAAATATAGCAGGTTGAGATATCACTAGGGTGTGTAGCATGGCAACCGTTAGTCAAAATTAATACTATGCCATACTATTGGCATGCCTTTGGCATGCCATAATATAATTAAACCATCTTCTGGAATATTTCGGACCTTTGCACCAATTTTTCTCTTGTAATTTTATGTTGTCTGATTTTCTACTCGGAATATTTCAGAATATCCAAATATCAGTTTAGCCAGAGCGAGATGTATCATATAAGCGGCATGCCTATAGACTATTTTTGTTTTGGGCATGCCCATGACTACATGCCACACACTCTAGATATCACAGGTTAACATTTAAAAAAAAAATTTTAATTATTATTAATTAGGGTCAGGTTCGAGCTAGTATTAGAATTGGGGTTAGAGAACCCATATATACGCAAAATTAAGTGCTGAAAACTTTTAATTAGAAGCCAAAGACTAGTTTACATAAGGTGCGGGAAAAAAAGCCCAGTTGATTTCTGAAATTTTGAAGGCTATAAAAACAAAGTTTTACAATTAGTGCTTAAACCAAACTTATTATATATGTAATTAGTATGATAAACACACTTCAACAAATTGGCTTCATTTGTATCTCTCACACATCTGTTGCCAGTAACAAGTCTTCAAAGTTGACTGGGTCAGGCACAATCGGGCTGGGCCTGGGTCTGACCCGGTTAACTTTGAAGACTTGTTACTGGCAGCAGATATACGAAAAATACAAATGAAACCTATTTGCTAAAGTGTGTTTATAATACTAATTGCATATAAGTTTGACTTAAACACTAATTATAGAACATTGTTTTTATAGCTTTTAAAACTTCAGAAATCACCCAGGTTTTTTTTTACACTCTAAGTTTATATAATAAAATTTGGATTTTATAAAATAATATACCTGCACTATGATGCACCATCTTGTATCACATGATTAATGTGATTGACATAATCGATATATGATAGTAAGATTACATTTTTTTATTTGAATTTATTAATAAGAATTTACTAACATGAAAATTATCAAATTATTACATAATTGTTTAATTTATTGCATAATGCATGATATTTATTCAAATATTACAGATTTCTTATATACTACTTCATTTATCTAGTACAGTTTGTGTTGCTTCCTTATACTCAGCAATACAAACAAGAAATGTTTCACTCACCTTGTGTCATTTTACTTCAGCTATCACCTCTGCTTTATTCCCTTTTCTAATTACTTGATACATATCTATATTACTATCTAACTCTTAATCTAACACTAATTTCAAATACAGTAAACTCTAATTCTAACCAACTACACTAAACCTAAAAACTAACACTAATATAAATATTATATGAGCAGTAACAAAAAAAGCACTTCAAATTGGGTAGTAAAACATTATTTGTAATGAAGAAACTGGATAATACTAATGATGTAAGAAGCATCATTAGCAATTAAGAAAATATACCAAACAGAACAACATTAATGATATAATAAATATTACCAGAAAACTAGAAAAACAAAATAATAATAAACAAAACAAATACCTACTCAAGATTGAATAATGAAGTAGACAAACAAAAATCACTGAAAAAAAAATAAACATTAGTAATTTGTTTTAAAAAACTAGGAAACAAACTCAATAAGTACAATAAATATTATAACCAATACCTATCTAAAACTGAAAGACAAAGTGAACAAACAAAAGCCATCAAGAAAAAAATAGATATTAGTAAATATTTCAAAATCAGAAAAACAAAAACAACAAGCAAAATAAATATCAGAATAAATAACTAGACTAGAAAACAAAGCAGACAAGTGAAATCACTAGAAAAAGAAATAAGCATTAGTAATTATATTTCAAATCAGGAAACAAAAACAACAAGCACAATAAATACTACATTCAATATCTACCCAAGACCAGAAGATATAATACCAACTCAAGACCAGAAGATAAAACAGACAAGCAAAAACTAACAAGAAAAGAAATAAGCATTAGTAGATATATTTCAAAACCAGAAAAACAATAACAACAAGCACAATAAATACTACAACAAATATTCAAGATTAGCAGGTAAACAAGTAAAAATTACAGAGAAAAAGAAATAGATATCAGTTAAAATATTTCAAAACAAGAAAATAATAAAACAATAAGTGCAATAAATACTCACCCAAGACCAAAAAAACAAAATAAACAAGTGAAAACTAAAAATAGATATTAATAAAATGTAGCAAAAATAAAAAAAAATCAAATGATCATGGTGTTGATCATTGATTATATACCTCTGATTAGGGAGTACATTATAGTATATGGTACACCAAATTATAAATTTTATAAAATTTTAAGATATTTAAAAAGTTAATTTTTTCTTAAGTTTTTAATTTTTTACTAATTTTTGTTATACAAGATCCTGTAATATAAGTGGTTAATTATATTAATCTGCAATATAACAACCTGTAATATTTAATAATATTCTAAATTAAAAAAGATTATAATTAATACAGTAGTTTAGATTTACTATATTAATATTAATACAAAAACTGAATTTAGTATATCTTTAAAACTATTTAGAATCTTTGCTAAAAAGATTACGCTCTAATATTTTTTGATTAGGCAAATTTAGAATATTTTAAATTAACATACCAGTTCTTTTTATATTTAAATCATTTTTTGTCTTATTAATTCAATAGTTTATTGAATGAATCTTTGAATCAATAAAGACAAAAATAATTTGTATACAAATAAGTACTAGTATATTGGTTTTAATTTGTTCAAATTAGCCTAATTAGAAATATCAAAAAGTGATTTTTTTAGCAAAGATTCTAATTTTTGAAAAAACTATATATTTTATAAATTATCTCTTAAACCGTAATGCAGGCAAATTTGCCTGCTAAAATTTTTTTTGTTGTTGTTTTTTATAATTACTTAAAA
>CAJVQC010001481.1:0-10151 GCA_910592285.1 Racocetra persica
CATTGAGATCATTTATATACATTCAACGAAGGAAATACTGTCATCAATCGACTACATCAATTCTTGAAACCGTTAGTCAACATTGCATAAACCTTAAATATTTTGAATGTGATGCAGAAATAGGATCAACGGATCAACTAATGTCAATCCTCAAATCATCACCATTTCTTGAAACGATAATCATTAGAAATAAGAGAATTCCATCGAATATAAATGATCTATTACGACATGTTAAGTTGACCAAATTACGTTATTTAGAACTCGAAGGACCATGGAAATTTTCACCAGAATCATTGGATGTCTTTCTTAAACGTTCGAAACCACCACTTTATACCTTTGTGTTGATTAATTCCAAATGCTTTGAAGATGATCATCTTGAGGTTTTATTAAAACGGTTAAGCGGAACCTTATACAAGATTGATCTTAAAGGAACGCATAAACGGTTGAGTTTCGACTTAAGAAAACGAACTCGTCAAGTTGTCGATGATTTTTATTATAAAACCATGGATGTTATATGAATCGAGTAGTATAAGTGATAAATTTCATGGATAAGAGGCTGTGTTATAGATATGAAGTAATAATTATTAAACATATAATTTTTGTTGAACTTAAATTGTAAGTGAAATATAAAGAATTAAGAATTATAATGTCTAATAAAGCTCAAATTATCAAATTTAATTTTGAAATAATCTTAACGATCTTAATATCATTATTATATTTTAAATAGTAATAGTCTATTACATTCTTAAAGTAAGGACAACACAATAATATTATTGTTTTAAAATATCACAATGCGTTTATAGAAATTCTCAATAATTTCCCGAGTACTGTATCTTATTTATACCAAATTATTAATAAAGGTTTTGTCAAATCTTGTTATTGGGTAAATTATAAATTTATGAAAAGGATTTTACACCGCATATCATTCTCAATAGAAGAAATACAATAATACGTAGCATGATACGTTAAACGATAGGAAGCTTTCTTTTCGTTTCCGATTCCTTTTGATAAAATTGTTTCTCAAAATACAATAATTTTGATTTTTTTTTAATGAGTTTATACCCAAAATAATGCAAAACTCTATAGTTACAATATAGAAATCCTTGTTCAAGAACATCACATCACATTTTTCAGATATTTAATAACAATGAACATTCTCTTTCTTTCGGAAAGACTTTATATTTCCGTAAATCTTACACGCATATTTTTTTGAATATTATAATTTATAAATCCTTTAAACATTCACGACATTCACGATACTTTATAGATTATTTAAAATTCTTATTAACATTTCTTGACATTTGGTCTCATTCTTTTCATCTAAAAAAGGTAGGGCAGCCATACTTACTGGCAAGATTCCAAACTACTATAACTTGGGTTTGTCCGTGCCCAAATACCCGAACTCTGGTCAAATGTTTTGTGATTTGGGTTTTGTCAGCAAGTATAAGGGCAACGTAACTTATGACATGAAATACGCAGGATAAACCATACCATTTCGAACATCGAGTCTGTCTCTCTTAATTGTTCGAGAAATGGATCCACTTTCATGATTATGTTTGATTTTTTTGATATATAATTGGTAAATATTAACCTGGGAAGATTTAAAATCAGCCGATATGTAGAATTCCAGGATAAGAATTTCCTGATTTACCAAATTAGACTAGAATAACCATGTGTTTGGTTTTGGCCAAAACTATATTTCTGCTTACCATCTAACGAATTAACTCAATTAATATAAGTACTGTCTTATTACTGTATTAACATAATCAATTAGAAAATATATATAAAGTTATTTAAGATCTAAAACTTAATGTAAAGTATCTCAGTTTTGGGATTATTTTGCTAGTGTTTTATGACGTAAAAAATAAAGCTGGTGAAATGAAACGTTACATTCTTACAAAAGTACTTTGATTTGTTACTCGGGTAATTGATCCGAATCAATCAATTAGACGAATATCGCCCTATGAACAATGCATGCCTATTTTGTATAAAAATTGGAAACATATAACCTATTGAGTTTATTATTTTTTCTAATAATTAAAATATAGTTCTACGATTGGTCATTTTTGCAATCACATTATTATCTTTCATCCATACACCCTTGAAAGTTGAATCCAATATGAATAAATAAAGTTAGTCTTTACTATGCATACCGTATCCCATATAAGTTCAAGTCCCAAAGCCAGGCCAAAACCTGACCTCTGTCAAATGTTTGAGCAAGATATTTCCATCCCGCACGGATCGCGTCAAAAAGTCTTAGAATCACCCAGTTTGTCATTGATTTGTCCACAACACCCACACATCTTCAACATGTATTTCTCAATGCACTTGGTGAACTTGCAAACGCTGAACTCCCTTGACTTATGCTATAAGAACATCTGGAACCTAAAATGCGACCAAGTCAACATCATGCGAGCAGTCTTCAACCAAATCTTCTCTTGTTCTTCAAAACCATCCTCGAAGATTCCAACTTTGGTAACAGAATGATTTCGTAATTCGTGCACAACCATCTCGCGAGCTAATAATGACATTCATCTATCAAATTACAGATTTGTTGTATAATTTGAAGCATTTTTTTCTTAATCGAAATCTCTTGCTCTTTTTGTTTGTCCCAAAGCAAGATCCTTGTCACTTTGTAACTTGTCGTATTTTTTGAACAATTTGAATACTTTGTCAAGATCACCATTACGGATTTACCACAAAATCCCGACATCCAAAATACCGGCAATACATAATCACGACAAGTCAAAATCCCGACTAAGACAGAGTCAAGATCCCGACATTCAAAATCTGAATAGTCAAAATCCCGACTATCGAAGGTCAAGATCACGACTAAGACAGGATTCCGACAGTTTAAAATCCAGAAATAGTCAAAATCCTGAATAGTCAAAATCCCGAATAGCAAAAGTCAAGATTCCTGAGACAGAATCCCGACTAAGACAGGTTCCTGACTAAGACAAGATCTTGAATAAAAATTAGCCGATTAAGTAATTGATCAAGTTGATATATATAAATTAAGACCCGTATGGCTAATATAAATATTATAAAGTTATTATGTACGTTGACATTCTAACGATCTTTAAAATTAGTATACATGTGATGCAAAAATAGTTTTTAGGCGACACAAAGGTTATTTTTCGTTTTGCATTACACAGCATTCGAAATTTCGATCGAGCGGTCGGATTTTTTTTTTGTTAATCCAAATAAATCTTTAATTTCTAAGGCTTTCTTGAAAAAGTATTTTGCTGTTTCAGATGATTTCATGTTCTTTAATTAACTTTCGAATCAGCTAAATCATAAGATATTATAAAACTATGTTGAGTTTAAACTTATCAGTAACTTACCGGTACAAAAATGACTTGTAACTGTACTAATCCGTTATCCATTTAAAATTTGAAAATCAGTATTAATGATAGACTTTCAAAACCTGCATTCCTTCCCGAAATAATACAAAATTTCAAATTAGGAATATTAATTGAATGATTTATCTTTATGTCAAAGATTGCTATCAATATGAAATTAGAAAAGACATTCCTAGAATAGACGCAGGAGTTACATATTTATCGTAGGTCTATTTGTATGTAACTTTAAAAAAATACTTATACATGGTGTCCACGCTAAAGAATAATTTAGTTAAGTTAGGGATTAGGGTTAGAGTTCATAATAAAAGGCACAGAGATATATGTGGATTTATTGTCATATTAACAGTTAAATAATGTTAACTGTTTTTAAAAAAAGTTCTAATTTCTCATGACATTAACACTAAAGTCATTACATTCATATTAAAATCTGATGGCAAATTTTGGTGTAGTCGCGTTTACGTGAAGATTATACTAGGCCAATAATACACAAAAATGCCTATTACTACAGTAATCACGAAAAAATAATATACAAGTTTTTCCCATATTCAAATTTTAAAATGGACAACGGATTAGTACATAGCTATTACAATTGCAAGTCATTTTTGTACCTGGTAAGTTACTGATAAGTTTAAACTCAACATGGTTTTATAATACCTTATGATTTAGCTGATTCGAAAGTTAATTAAAGAACTTTAAACCATTTGAAAAAGCAAAATACTTTTTCAAGAAAGCCTTAGAAATCAAAGACTTATTTGGATTAACAAAAAACAATTTTGAATGCCGTGTAATGCAAAACGAAAAATAACCCTAAAAGTTATTTTTGTATCATATATATACTTATTCTAAAGACCGTTAAAATGTCAACGTACATACTAGCTTTATAATATTTATATTAGCCACCGGGTCTTAAGTTATATATATCAACTTGATCAATTACAATCTTAATCGAATCGGCCGAGATCTTGTCTTAGTCGAGATCCTGTCTTAGTCGGGATCTTGATTTTTGGGATTTTGATTATTCAGGATCTTAACTATTTCAGAATTTTAAACTGTGGGGATCCTGTCTTAGTCGGGATCTTGATCTTCAGAATTTTTAATGGTTAGGATTTTGACAATTCGGTATTTTGAATGTCAGGATCTTGACTTGTCAGGATTCTGTTTTAGTCAGTATTTTGACTTGTTGGAATTCTGTCTTAGTCGGGATTTTGACTCTGTCTTAGGATTTTGGACGTTGGGATTATGTATTGCCTATGGATGTCCGATTTTGTGGTAAATTCCACCATTACCCACTTGATTAATTGACCGTCAGGGTCATAACTGGTTATAAACATGTGTATATCTGAATCAAGCGAGATTATCTTTTTCCAAACATCACCTTGGTTGTTAATGATGTTCAAAGAAACAGAAATACAGAACAAAAATATTCTGGATGATTCATAGTTATGTTCACTATATTATTAATCTCTGGTGGTTGTTTTGAGATAATAATATTCTTTACTCTTGTTTGTCTCTATTTCAATCTCTAGCAAGAATCAAGATGGTTGTGTTTGACCTTTCTTTGATTGGTACTTTATTCAAAATTTATTTCTGTGCAATTTCTTGTTTGTTTTGTATATGTTTATTAATTGTTAGATTGTATATGAATATACTTCTAGAAGTTTTTTTTATCTATAAAGATTCTTCAATTGTAAATCACTTATTATTCAGGTAGTGCTTTCATATGATGCTTATGTCAATAATTCCATTATTCTGCAGAATTTTATTTTTTTAGATTTTGAAAGTGATTTTTTGATTATATAATCTTTATTATTAGTATTTTAATATTGTTTATATGATAATTTACAGATTTGTAAACTTATAATAATTTATCACTCAAAGTAAATTTTATTTAATAAGGTCTAACCTGTTTTAAAACCTAGCCAAAATTTTTAATACTTTCAACCATCCTTATTAGTATTTTATATATATTTTTTATATTACTTATATAGTTAACAATTATACTTTAAATAAATATTACAACTAAATCTTGTAACAGAGTTATTTTCTAATTTGATAATTAATATTAATTATATTTTTTCAAACACAACTCACCAGTTTTTAACATCTTTAGATTGTCTTTTGTCTTATATCTCCTAATATTTTTTAGTAGCTTTTTACTATTTTTTTTTTCAAGTTATTAGTTGCTATAGCTTATATAGTTATATATGATAGATTAAAATAAAATCAAATTAAATCAAAATTTTTCTATTTTTTAAGAAAATTTAAAATTTTTTAGGAAACATTTTTTAGGTTTTTTTTAGTATTAGGGGTCAGAATTAGGATTAGAATTATTAATAAATGAGTATATATAAATTTTATAAACTTTAAGAGTGAGCAAGAGAGGTTTTCAATTTCATTTTAATCTAATTTCATTTTAATTTATAACATTATATAATTGTGATTATATGTTGTATTTTTATTTTTAAACAGAAATTTTTATAAGTTTGTTAAATACAAATTATTGTATAATATTAGTTATTTTTAACTAGATTTATAATACTTGATTATTTTTAGCTTTTGTAAAAATTAATTAGTATTTAATATTGATATAGCTTTAGTACTACTAGTCTAGTATTTTAATTATTTTAAATATTTTATTTATTTTTTATATAAAAACTATTACTTTATAATTAGAATCTTCTAATTTAGTTTTTTGTATTTTTTTGTATATATTAAAGATATTTTTTAATATAATAAAACTAATTTTTTACTATAAATTGTCTTTGTGTTTATTACTTCACCTACTACTTTAATTTTTAAATAAATATTATATTATATTTCTAATCAAATATCTTTTATCTAAATCTGTTAACTAAACCAAGTTAGGTCCTATTCAATTAATTATTTTTTTAAACAAGCATTCTACAAATTAAATATAAAAATATTAATACTACTTAAATTAAAAATATAAAAATATTGATGTTGTCTAGTCTTGTCTTTTTAAAACTTATATAATACTTTAATTATGCTTAATTATTATTCTAATCAAGTTTTTAACCAATAGCTTTGTTGGTATTGCCAATAATTAATCAAACCTTAAACTTATTTATACAACTCTTGTATATCCAACCTTCTCTTTATAAAAAAAAATTAAATTATATTCAAAATTTGCTTAGATTATTTTTAAGAGATGAGTATTTTTTATAACCAAAATCTATACAAAACTTTTAAAATTTTCTAAATATCTTTTAAATTTCTTAAATATTTTTGAAACCTTAAAATCTTGATTATAATTTTTATCAAGCAAAAAATTATAATCAGAAAATTAACAAGATTTCAAAAGTATTTAGAAATTTGAAAATATTCAGAAATTTTTAAAGATCTTTTAAAAAATAATCTAAGTAAAGTCTGAGTATGATTTTAAAAAAATTTTTATAGGGTCTGTAATACCACAACTACATGTAATGCAATCTTTTCACAATTGGATCTTCTTCCAGGAATTTCTAATCCAATTTCATACTTGCATATAGATTTTTTATAGAGTTTCACATTTAGTATAGCCTTCTTTCTGGGCTATAGAAGCTAATTGTTACAAATTATCACCAGTCTGCCACAAACCGTTGACCTTGTCTATGAGGATTTAGAAACCTAACTACTAAGTTACAGAACCCAAACCCTCTCAAGAACTTTATTGCATGTTTACCTTATGGTGCCTATCCACTATCTTAGCTTTTCTCTTTCTTCGGGTATTGGGTATATCCGTATCTTTCGAGTTTTCAATCTCTCTTTGTCGTTTTCGATTCTCGGTGGATCTGAGCCCGTTGTATTTTGCCGTGAAGATAGTAACGATCAATAATAGGTCCTCGGCAAGCTCACCGGATTCTGTGCCATCAACGTTGATGTCCGAACCGAGTGCCACGATCATTGTATCGCACTTACCAAAGATCCATTCAACACGAATTTACAAATCCAATCCTTCAAGGTAACTACAACCTCCTTGATATTTCCTTGGTACGATTGTTCCAAAATGGATGTGAGACCCTTGCGTTTCCAGTTGAGACCTGTCCCTGATGAGTTCGTGGTTTGGACATTTCTGTCCGAGGTACTCACATTGCCTCTCGAAATCCTCTTTCTGCTTCTCTGAGCTGACCCTTGCGTAATGGGTCTTTTCTTTTCATTTATCCTTTCTCTATGGAATACAACCTATTACCACCGGGTATTCTGATGCTCGATATCTTCCTTGGTTGTTTCACCTTCTCAATGTTTCAGATGAAATCTCGTATGTTTTTCGGATTTCTTGTGCTCCTCGGTACATATTGGCGAAATCTCCAGTTGAAACACAGTGATTATTAAAAATTAGGTGATATTATCATAACAAAAATTTATAAGTAATTAGGTTACAATCAGGTACGTACGTACAAAAATTTGTAAGTAATCAAGTTACAATCAGGCACATACGTACAAAAAATTTTAATCAGGTACATATGTATAAAATTTATAAGTAATTACAATCAGGTACAAATTTATGAGTAAAATTCATAAGCGATTCATAAACAATTCATTATCAGGCTTACAACCTCTGATCAAAAAATCATTTTTATTTTCAATTATCACATTAATGATTGGCTCAAATTTTATTTAACCTAATCACTCACATTACAATTATCACGAAATCGAAAATCAGACTTATTTATATTTGATAAAGAATATTGAATCATCGTCAATTGATGAAATGATGACAATTCAATATTCTTTGTCATTATTAATCAAATAATATAAAATACTATTGTTTAACAATCAGGAAAATAAATAGCAAAAATAGTAGATTTAATTATTAATATTGAACCGTATAAACTGAATAATTATAAACGTGTTCAGACAATGATTATAGGATGTGCGAGTATTAGATTAATTAGGATGCTAAACAATTTTTTTGGATAGCACAAAATGAGCCCAGAAACCCGGCTTTATATCGTTATGGTTTTTCTTTTTTAAGATTTACTATATTATGGGGTAACATAATAATAAAGGCCTAGCTAAATTTGATTTGAAAAAAAAAACCCACCCCTCATCAAATATTTGTTAATAAATAAGTACGTACGTATGAATTATGTAACGGCAAACCGCTACGTACCATTATCGGCGAATGCGTACAAATAGTTACCCCGTTAAAATACCCACATCCATTAATTTAAATAGTGACACGATAGTAACCAGGAGATATCAATCGTTAAACTTTGAGAATATCGATATAAGAGACTGTAATACTTGCTGAGGATTTGCGATCAAATAATTAAAATAACTATGATCTTCTATATCACCATTTATCAAAGTACCGTACATACATACGTACGTACTTAAAAATGCCAGATTAATGCAGAATGACGCTAATTACTCAAAAACTGGTTTGGATATTTACTCTCATTCAATTTATTGATTTTTCGACACGCCTTTATTTTTAGCATGATCACATTTTTGTGAATATATAGTAAGTGGTACGTACACTTATTATTTTTATTATGCATAACTTAGGTAATACTGCTGTACTGTACACATACGTTTATATATTGATATAATTTTCACACAAAATAAAATCCAATGATCAAAAATTTTTTTTTCTTCAATCGTCATAGTGAAAAAAGATGGTATTTACAACCTCCTAAATTCAAATTGATTTTTTTTTAAATTGATTATTTATAGTAACTAATATAATTTTATTATCACATAATGGCAGATTCTATATCTATTCATTTTTATTAGACATGGGAAAATGCGTTTGAAAAAATGGTTCCATTTTTTTTCTGATAAAGAAAAAGCGACCCTAACAACAGACTTAATTACACTAATATTATCTCGTAAACGATCAATGTGTAATGTATTGGAACATGGTGAACACAAGGTCTTTTTTTTTGTTTGACTGCATTCCTTTTTATCACAAAGTGTGCACTCGTCTTTAAAAATTAATGTTTATTCTATTACTTAGGTTATATACAAAAGGTAGCGTCATTACGAGCATTAGTAAATATATATATATATATTTAAGCTTTTAATATATTTTTTTGTTTTTGATAATAATACAAGATATGCTAGTCTTTATTTTGCGGCGGGTATAGATCGTGAAGAAAATGAATTATATGTCTTAGAAGTGATACATCGTTATGTACAATTACTTGATGAATTTTTTGGAAATGTGTGCGAATTAGATATTATTTATAATTTTGATAAGGTATGTTTTTTTAATATGTTTTTCATTCTATAATTTTCTTGGTTTTTAGGACTAATTTTAGGTCTTTGTAATTTTATAAATTTAAAATTATTTAGGCGTACCATGTGTTAGATGAATTGGTTTTAGGTAACATGTTTTTTATAAATATATTCAATATACATATAAATGTACTAATTTATGTTTTAATTTATGTTAATGCTATTATCCAATTTATTATTGTATAAAAAGCTGGTGAATTGCAAGAACCTGGTAAAAAAGTGGTTATCAGTAAGTTTCTTTTCATTTTATTTGAAATTATGATTAACGTTCATTTTTACTCACTCCTCTAAATCATATAATATAGGTCATGTAAACGCATTCGAACATGCATGTCAATTGGATATAATAACAAGAAATGTTGAAAATTCTGTAATATAGTTTATTATTTGAACCGAGCTAGATATACAAGCTCCTTAGATTTACTCTAATGTTATTTGATTTATGTTATTGCTTAGATTTTTTTTGGTATAATTGTTATTTTTTTTTTATTTTTTTTTTGTTTTTTATTTTTGTTTTTTTTTTCTTTGAAATATCTAATGAAGAGA
>CAJVQC010001482.1:0-10149 GCA_910592285.1 Racocetra persica
ATTGAGTTTATTCGAAATAAAATAAAATGATTAACTTATTGCTTATCGTTATTATTTTGTTAGTCTATAAAGTTTTTTGTATTTTTTGTTCGTTACATGAATTTTTGATGCAAGATATATTTGTCACGTGATATCCAAAACTTTTTTTTGTGGCGATTTAGCCCCGGTCTGAAAATTTGGTGCGGCAGCTAGGTTCAATTAGCCACTGCATAATTTCTTAAAAAATCGTTTAGCTCCTACATGCAGCTTTATTGTTGTGAAAATTTCTTAAACACTGTATATAACAAAGCATGTATAAATATGTACGTACGTACGTACGTATACTGTTATTAAGATATGGCGGTGGCACATGGATCACCTGATCCGGACTTTTGGGGGTCGCCCTGGCGAACTCCTTCAATCAGCAACGCTAAATTAAATAAATACGTAACTTTATTAAATACAATTAATACATTCATGCATTTAACAAACAACTCTAACACTAAATATTAAATTTCATTTTACTTTTTAACGTTCGTAAATTTTTTTTTAAAAAAACACAAAACTACAACATAAGAACTACATATACAAATAACATACACACGAAAAAAGTAACCTCAAAGCTAATATATGCATAAAAAAAAAAAACGTACTTTAAAGCTAACATTAATGCTTATTCTCTATTAACATCAGAATTATTAGAACTCAAAGCACTGCGCAAAGATCGCCCCACATAACTCTTTTCTCTCTTACCACTATTCGCATTCCTCTGACGTTTCTTCTTTATTCCTTCAGTCTTATCGCTTGCAACGACTTCATTACAACCAATATCATCATCTAATTGCAACTCATTATTATCAGTGACTGTCACAGAATTATCTAAATCCTCAACTTTTGAATAATTTGGAGAAACAAAATTATTCGAAAAATCATGACTTTTATCAACAAAATCTCCAGAAATCATTGAAGACGACGCCTCAACATCAGAAACTGCTTTGAATTTCCAGTAATATTTCGATGAGTAGAAAGAAGTTTTGACCGAGTCGTGTTAGTAATTTCAAATGAATTATTAGACTCAGTATCAAAAACATTTTGCTTAGAAGAAAAATAAGTATCAATGTAATTAACTTTTTTTGCATAAACATAAAAATCACCATCAATAATTTCCATCAAACCAACAACAAAATAAGCGAATTCAGTGGACGAATAGTATTCTTCAGATTTGCAAACCGTGAATTAGAATGAGGAAAGACAACTTTAACGATAAAGTAATAACTCTTCATAATCGTTAACTAAGACTTGAAAATAGCATTTTCATCATTGTCTACTACTCTAGGTAACCCTTGAGGAATGCCCACTAAAGAAATTTTTAATGGACATTTGTTGGACTTATCAACTTTATTAGAGATAGTTACACCATTCGAAATAGAAACTGTCATCTAAAATTTATAAAAATTCAACTCACAGAACTAATACCTTTGGTCTTTTCCTCCTCCATAGTAGCTAGGTACAATCTTACCGCCAATAGAATAAAATCCGTCTTTTTCAAACACAGCTTGAGTCTCAGGATCTTTCTCTTCAGGATTAGTAGGTACAAACAAGACCATTTCAATTTCACTATCCTCACGCTCTACCAGTGTTACTATCGCCACATGATTTTTCGATTTTTGCGCCACTATGATCCACAAGTTTTGTTCCTCAAACCGATAATCGTATGATCTGTCTTTCCACTTGCCCATCTATTCTATAATTGTACGTATCTCGATACATAGTTTTCTTATTGCCATATCGAGTTATACCCTATTTCCTTATTCATACACCTATACACCTAGTGTATTGCCATATTCAAATACCATATTGTGATTGACCATCGACGCGTAAAGCATAATCGTTAATATTTACTACAGTACATGAATGATGCTATGATCTAGCCTTACCGCCCTTTTTCTATTTCAACTGCGGCGCCTAAACTGGAAGTTCTAAGGTTGAGTCCTTTGAAATCACGATGGAGTAACTGGTCATCCAACGGGTCACTGACGTTTGATCAGAACGCATTTACTTATTATCACGCTCTACTAACCCGACCAAGCTTTTGCCGTCGAATGAATATTTCGGAAGAAGTCTTAATAGGATAAAGGAGCGAGGAGTAAGTTTAATTGGTGTTGTAGGAAGTTAAGGATTAGTAATAGAATGGTATCAGTATCGGGGGGAGATCTAGTTGTCGTGTAAATATAAAAACCCTTCGAATTCGCTTTGCTTGTAAAAGAGAGAAAAAAGACCAGTTGGTTTGTTCCCTCAGCAGAGTTGGTTTGTTCCCTCAGTTGAGTTGGTCTGTTCCCTCAATTATAATAGTGGTTCGTTCCCTCCCTTATAATTATTTCATTTTATTCTTTTTACTTTCATATTACTATTCTGTGAATACATCTTCACGATGCTTAATGTATTTATTGATTATTGGATTATCGAATCCAACACATTATATTAGTCTTCGTATATTTTAATAATAAAGTACAATTACATATATACCAAGTATCATTCACGATTATATACACATGCCACACATTCTTAAAATCTTTATTAAATTATCGTTAAGATTCTTAACGATCATTTGATTTTATTCCTCGAATATTACCCTTTTACAATCTTCCCATCATATGACCATCGATATATTTATAATTCTTACTACATCCCTTATATTTATCTCGCATACAAGACACCCCATATTAATAAATATCTATTTCGTTCACTATCGCTGACCTAAACCCGGAACCCACTTACTGACGCTCTCCCGATCCGATAGTAACACCGGTTATGTATCAGCGTAGCACGGCATAATATAGATTTACACCACAACCTTTAATTATTCATCACAATTACTATCATAATATTATTATAACAATTAAAATTAACAACAATAATAATTGTTATAATAAAAAGTACAAATTAAACAAAAAAACAATAAAAAGAACCTAAAAACATACACTTTCATTTATTTTTATTTATTTTTTTTTTATTTTTATTTTTTTTATAGGATTTTACTAAAACGCACCTACGGTGTTTTACACCTATGTATACATTATCTCAAAAACTGGTTAATTAATCGATGCGAGGTATTCTAAGTAAAAATGTTCTATGCCCCTAAAAACCCTCCCAAACCCTAATCCTAACCTTAATATTAACTTTAGCGTGAAAAAATTGATGTTAAAAATTTTATATAAAAACTTATAAAAACTTAGAAAATTTTAAAAAACATAATAAAAACATATAATAGGTGCAAAATCACCATAGGTGCGTTTTATAATAATTGTTTTTATAAACAAAAAAATTTGCACTTATCTATTTAACAATTCTATATCAATAAAAAATGACAATTACATCGTAAAAAATATTGACATAATCTTACAATTATCTAATTTTTACACCAGTAACAATAAATTAAATTTATTTAATAATAATAATATATAAATTATTTAACAATTACATACACATACCTGATTTTTTAAATTATTTATACAAAATTCAATAAGAATGAATACGTAATTATGAAGTAATCATATGTCATAAAATTTTTTCCTCAAAAATAACTACCACACCTAAATTAATATCCTAATCCAAATTAAAAAACTGAATAACATTGACGTACCATAATCTATAAATAATGCAATTACTTGAAAAAGCACAGTCAATAAATAACTGCATAGTCAAACAAAATTTAACAAATAAAAACACAGAGTCCTTAAATCATTATAGAATATAAAATAATACTACATTTTAAAATACCTAGCAATATTGTTTACGCTAAAATACAAAATTTGCTACTTCCGCACTAAAGATATGTATACTTTTAACAATCAGTGACCCTGATATAAGCAAATCAAAAGAAAACCAATCAGTCAACTTTCAAAACACTACCACATATTTAATTCAATATAAAACATAATTTTCAAAAACTAAGTTCACTATAATAACAAATATTTACTTACAAATTTTGTCTAGACAACTACTAAAAAGCTCCAATTTTTTCTCACTTTAAATTAAATATTAAACAAATAGAATATATACTTTTCACCTACTAACAAATTACAATATCTACTATAACACAAAATGATAAAAGTAGATTAATTTTTCAAAACAAGCATATACATCTTTTATATATTATTACATCCTCAAATTCTACCTTCCTAAAATATTATTTCTCCAACTTCACAATTTTAATTTTCTTTCTTTTAAACAAAGTAGTTTCAGGCTCTGTTTATTCTACTAACAAAGAATTCTAGCCATCGTCTTAGAATACAACTTAAAATAACAATTAACTTCTATATATTATATAGAATTAACAAACACATGAATAAGATAGATAGGGCAAATATGCTACCCATCGCACTAGTATGAAAATAAAAAAAAATATCAATAATAAAAATAAATCAAACACTATACAATATGATAGTATATATTTTATACTTTAATATTGTGTATATAGCAAACATAGTAATATATTATATATAGTTAAAATAGCTATAATTGTACTCAATAGATGAACTAAACTATAAAAGACTTACTCTTTAGCTTCACTAAAAACTAACTCAGATTTGAAACCTTCAGAATATACAGTAGAAGTGTTAGTCTTAATTGATTTCATTTAATTGTTGAAATTGGTAATTCTTGTCACTGTGAATATCGTAAGCCTTATTTTTGCATTAAATAAGAAAGTAAATTAGAATTAGCAATATGATTTTTCATGTATTAAAAATCGATAAATCAGATACCATTTTAATTGGTCTACTATTTATATACTGCAGAACTAAGATTTTTATTAGTAAAGAAAATCAATGAAACAAAAAAAATAAGATATGCTTATTTTTTAATGTTAATTTTATAAATATTTGCAAATTTATATTTTATTTACATATAATAAAGTGTATATAAAAACACAGAATAACTGAAGGATATTCTATAGAATAGGTGAGCAATATAAGAAATAAGCTTTGCTAATGATTAGTAATTATTAATTTTTAATAGCAGAGTTGTAGAGTTTGTGGAGTTTACCCACCTATTCTATAGAACATCCTAACTGAAAAATAAAATATAATTTATCTAATTAAATTCTTCACAACATCAGGAATTTTTAGAACATTCTAATTAATTTTTCTTGATTTAAATTTAAATTTCTATCAAGTTCTTGTATAATGGAGATTTGTTTTTTAACCTCTTTCTAAAAACAAATACAAATTAGATCAATATACTTATATAAATGATTTTTAACAGATATAATTCTTGACATACATGGAAAATTGATATTAGCCTAAAGATGCTTTCATATTTTGTTTGCATATCATAAATAAACAGAAAAATTGTTGATGTCAATTTAGATTCTATAAAAAAACTATCAATCAATATATTGAGTGAATATAGAATAATTTTTGAAGCTAATTTGGTAAATAAATATAATTAATATTATATATTCATTTTGTATAATATCTTGTTATTTAATAGCATACATGATTTCACTTACCAGATATTTTTAAATTTAGCATCTTGATGTTGGGTATGATTTCGATTGGAATATCCAAATTATCCTGCAAAATTTTTATTAAAAAAAGTAGATCAAAGTGTGCTTCTTTGTTTTGTGATTCTATTACTTCTAAACAACATATTTCTTTATGATCAAATATGTGAATTCTGATTCCAGTGACTATCACTACAAACCAATTAAACTTTATTGTATCAAATATGGCTTCATATTATCTAAACAGTGATGAAACATGCTTAATAACAAATTTTCTATCATTTATATTTCTTGAAAGTACTTTATGAATATCTACTTAATAGTAGCTAAAAAATGAATGATAAATATTACTAAAACTAATTAAAACTGATTTTAATATATAAAATTAAAACTGATTTCAAACTAATTAAATACTTACAAATTCATTAGAATTTTTTCAAAATATAATCTGAGTTGGTTATCTACATCATTTTTTATTTGATCTATAATTGGTTTTTTAAATTCAACTATAGATTTCTGTAAAAAAAAAAAAAAAAGGGTTAATTTATATTTAAGATAGTTAATTTAAAAAGAACATAATAAAAAACAACTAATAACCATGTCAAAAATATTATTCAAATATTTGACCAGATCACTAGGCTATTCAAAATATCAGATATTTGTATTTTTATTTAATGAAATTTTGTTGGCTAACTCTTCAGTATAACTAATGAAAAGTTAGTTATAACAATATAGAAATGTTTAATATTTCAAGAAAAATATGAACTTACACAAAAATATTATCTGATGCAGATAAGAATAATAAGAAAAGATTATCTGCCATGGGTTTTATCCAGAATGATGGAGAATTTCTCTCAGAACTTACAAATTTTAAGAATGATGGCAAATCTACCTCAAAACTTTTAGTCCTTAAAAATGGAGTTGAATTTTTTCTAAATTCATGGATGTTATCAAGAATAATAATAAGCTTCCTTCTAAATATAACTCGAAGGAAATTTCCTACAAAATATAGTCAATAACTATGATGAAGAAAAAATAAAATAAAATAAAATTGACTTACATATTGCTCAAATTTTCTTTTACGAGTTTGGTTTTCAAATAATTTTCTACAAGTGTCAACAAGAGCACTACCTTTCTTTGTCTTCAAATATTTAAGTTAGATTAAGTTTGATAGTAACTTAAATAATAAAACTTACATTTAACCACTTATCATAATCAGTACATAAAGTGTGAATTGTTATTTGTGTCATTCTGAGGTTTTTAATTAATGAAAGGTTCAAAGTAAATTCATTTAAGACATTGTCAAAACCCCTCCAAATTTACAATTAATTTTATATTCGTTAAAAATCTCCAATTTCCATTTATTTGTGACTGTGTTTATGAAAAACTGGTCTATCCCCAGAGTATTTGGATATTTATAATTAATGTATGCACTTGTCTTTAAAAAAGGCTCTATTATAGGCTCTATGGTATATCAACTGAGTATAGTCAGGACAAAAAAAAAAATAGCCTGAGAGGTATTACGCTATCAATTGTTTTATTTATATGTAAGGCAATAACTGAAATTCCGCATATAAATAATCCTGATAACTATGCTAGATTCGTCATCAAGGGGCCAGCATACATAATTTATGTGGATACTATAATTTTAAAATTTTGTGCACTATATGATTTTTTATATAATTAAAATTATATGGATGAATATATACAATAAATTGTGCTTATTAATTATTATAGTGCACTGTTTAACCCCAAAGTTTGTGAATTATGTGCACATATATTTTATACACTGGCTAGTGGTTTAATATAATTGCAAGAAACATTGTAAAGAGATTAGTATCAGTGGTATACATCTTCATTAATGAAATTACAGTACATAAAAGTTCCGAGTAATGTAATGTGATTTTTACTGAAAGTGGTTTTTTTTCTAACTGGGACTTAGAAACATAGTTGGAAATCTTACATAGATGGAGACCTCTGGCATTTTACAATAGGTTTTGTGCAGTGTTGGAAAATAGAATAGAACAAAAGCTCAATGTTTTGTTTTTATATAAAAAAATTTTTTTATTAATAATTTATAATTATTTAAATATATATTATTAGAGTATTAGTAAAGTAATAAATATAAAATATTTTTTTATTTAATTAATAGAGTTTAATACAAAAAATTTACAATAGAAAAATAAAAAAAGGGGATAGAATTAGGCAATTTCTGTTTGTATACGGGTGTATGTACACGGGCAATATAGATATCTCAAAAGGTTGATTATGAACCACCTTTTGGCTTCTAACAAAAGAATTCCTTGCAAAACTTTGGTACAAACTATACCAAACCACGAATATGTAATTCAACAAATCATACCCGTGAATAAACACTGTGTAGACTAATATTATTTTCTTATATATATGTTTCAAAACTTTCTCATTTACTGCCGAATCTCCATTTACTGCCGAATCTCCATCTAGTCACCTCTATATAATCACGTCATATGCAATCACATTTATGTTTAGACTGAACTATGATTTACTTTAAGAAAAAATCTCTATATAAGCGTAACTCCTTTATAAGCACATTTTAGCTGTGATTGTATGGGAGGACAGCCGTATTCTATTGCAATCTAAGTGATCTCCGTATTAATACACTGACAATATACGTATACAATATATTTAATTAAATATACATTAATAAAAAATTTAAAGTATATTTTTATTTTTATTACAGAATAAAAATATATACTAATCAAACATATTTTCTACCGTTACAATTTGTTTTTCAAGACTCACAATTTTGTTGGCTGATCCGCAGATGGCTTATCCATATTTGGAGATCAATCATACATGTGCCTTCGTTACAGGCGAAAGAATGGATTTCTACTTGAGGTACGTGATTTGGACGAGATTAACGAGGCAACAACAAAAAAAACGCGTAAAATGCACAAAGAAAAAAATTTATTAAATGGCTTTCGGAAGTTGAGAGGTAGGCAAAAATTATCATTAATTCGAATTCCGACTTTAATTAATTTTCCTCTCTTAAAAATTTCTATTACATTTCGTCTTATCTATTTTATATCGCTTGTGCAAAAAAAAACCATTTTTGTGAATTCAGGCATCTTTTGAATTCACTTGAATTCACTTTTGAATTTTCATGCGGTTCAGCACAGCCTTTTCTATTTTTAGTATTATTACACACGCGACTATGAACTTATAATCTTACTGTTTCGGTAATTTACTTTGAGACCTAACTACGATAACACAGGGACATGGTCAAGTGCGCATTCATATTATGTTTTATCACAACAATTAGTAATGTTCCTATTATTTTATTAGTGATCCTGACCGATCATTATTTATCAGCTATGAGTAAGCTTATAAATTTTATCGGCTTAGTCTACTTAATCGATTATTTAATTTGAAAATTCAGATTTTCCTAAAAATTTAACTTCGACTCTTCTCGTATTTTAGATTCGTTGATTTTCCTTGTCAGAAACTTTAAGAACATATAATCCTGGTTTTTGTCATAATAAATAACGACCAAGCTGATTCTAAAAAATATTGACCTGCTAAGCCGATAATTTGCTTAGCCGATTTATTTACTATCGGCCAGGATTACTATTTTTCATTTGCGTTGAAACGTTATTGTTATGCTAGTAGTTACAAGTTAATAACGGTGAAATAGATTAGAGAATTGAATGGTAAGATAATAACGGTAGTTATCAAATTAATTACGCAATGTATACGCCACACAAATGAGATTGGTTTTCCAATACTGTATAACGATATATGTATCCTTCTATATGTACAACACAGAAGAGAAATTCGGTCTTTAAAATACTCAGGGATGAGTTCCCCCTTTCACGTTATTTAGATAACTGATTAATCGACTTTAGCTATTTGGGTTCAGGTACATTAATACCGTATCTTATTTCATCTTATTTTTGTTAATTCAATAAATAATGTTTATTTATATCGTTTATTCACTTTATTCGTGTTAGCTTGATGGGTGAATACCTATTGATCAAGAGTTATTCAAGTTTCTGAGGATTTACATCTCTCATTCGTTTTATTCGTTATTTAGCAGATAAGCGCTAAGGGTTTACTTTATATAAGTTTATATAGACTTTACATCGTACGGTAGCTTCATTAATCTTTTATTCGCGTGAACGCAAAGAACATTTATTAACTAATTAATGTGTTTACAATTACAATTGCGCGGCGATATTTCACAATTTTATTTACTCATAATTTTGTATGTTAGGCTGATGAACATAACAATTATTCAAATAATCACATAATAACTGATATGAAAATTATTATTTTATAATGGATGATTATATAGACTCATTGCAATAAAGAATGGATAAGTAGAAACAAAGACATTTATTAATGATTACATGAATTTTCAACTTAAATGACAAATATATTATTAATGCATTCAACCTAATAGATCAAAAAAATTAGCGAATGTGATATTTTCTATTATCATGCAAAATTGATATGTAATAATCATTTTAAGGCACGTGAACTACCATCCAGGACTAGGGTGGTAAACGGACTAAGTAATCAAAACTATGTAAGGTCGCTATGTAATTTACTATGATCAAATTTTTAATCAGAGAAATTAAAAATGATTAAAGAAAAGCACAAATTTCTAAAAGTTTCCTCTG
>CAJVQC010001483.1:0-10148 GCA_910592285.1 Racocetra persica
TGTAACCAACTTTGATATCTAAAATTTAAATATTCATATCTTGCTAAATATTAAACCAATTTTAATAATTTTACTATCATTAGAATCAGAAAAACCTGCTCTATAATTTTTACTTAATAATCTAAAATAATTGGCTTAATAAAATTTTGTAAAACTTTAAAAAAAAAAATAAATACAATGAGTTTTATATATAATTTACAATTTGTACTCCCTACCCTTAAGCAGGCAAATTTGCCTGCTTATCTGGATAGTTTAAGAGATAGACCTTAGAACAACACAAATAGGTTATGTATCTTGAAACTGAAAAAACTATTAAACAATACTTTGAGACTTCTTTGTTCGAATTTTAAGTTACTCTGTTTAGATCAACTATAGTATCTAGTTTAGCTAATTTTTTTAATTTTTTTTATCTCTATACATATATTATTAGGATAATTTAGATACAAAGCTTCTTTATTTTATAATATATAATTTTTTAAGACTTAACATAGACCTATGATTGTAACCTGTCAGATTTCTTTCTTTTTTTTTACCTATTTTTTGTTTTTGTTTTTATTTTTTTTAGTATTAGTTTCTGTTCTTTTTTCTTTTTCTTTTTCTTTTTAGGATTAGTATTAGTATTAGTAGATTTTTTTTATTTTTTCACTTCTCTACGAGAAGATATTATCAGATTAGTGATATTCTATTGTAAAGTAGTGGTTTGATATGAGTTTCTGAGGTCATTAGACTCAGATTATCGATATCTTTTGGTAAAAGGTCAGCCTAGTATAGTGGTCACTTATAAGTGCTCTTGAAATAACTATGGGATAGTAAGTCTAGATATTAAGCTCAATATTATGTAATCTTGTTGTATAATAATCTTAATAAAGGATCACTAGCAAGATAACTAAAGTAAAAAAAAAAAAAATTCACCAACTAAACTATCAAAATTCAAACTAGAAAAAAAGAATATTAGGCCAGATTTAATATATCAAGAACAGATCATAGTTCTTTTAGTCTATTAAGATTAAAAATTTGAAGAGAATTACAAAGTATACTAAAGTACTAAAATATGCTATAAAGTAAAAACTAGAGTTTTGAATAAATCTATAAGGGCAAGTATTAGATAATAATAGCAAATATCAAAAGACTAACTATAAGTACAAGTTCTTAAACTTGATATAAGTTATTAAAACTTAGATTAGCTATATATAGAATACAAAAGGCTAACAGTTTTGTTTTTTTTTTTTTTTTTTTTCCCAGCATGTCTTGCCACTGTTTTATTAAAGTATTAACCAAGCAAAAATTACAAGAATTTTAACTAGTTATTTCTATAACCGCAAACAGTAATTCACTTGGCTTTAACAGCCCAGGTGTGATATCATCTAGTGGCTATTTGCCTCTCTCTGGGCCTCTAACTTACTAGAGGTATAAATCCTTCGATTATTGGCCGGTGCTACAAGCTATATCAGTATTATCTTTTCTTTTTACAAACTGAAATACAAACACAAAATCAAAGAACAGAAAAGAAAAAAGGGGTGGTATCTCGGCGTCCAAATTTGATCCTCCTAAACAACAAAAAAAACCCAAAATAACATATAAATAAAAAAACAAAATAAAAGAAAAGAAAACAAAAATAGCACTATTAAACCTGTGCCAGATTGTAAAAATTATATAGTACTACTAAATAAACTAGACTAAACTTTACGCTAGTTATTTATGTCTATATTAGGATATATAATATATCCATTCTTGAGTAGAGATTCAAGTTCGAAATTTCTCTTGCAGTCCTACTAGGTTTTCAGCGTGGTCTTTTGCAATGCATTCTCGTGCTTGATATAGCTTGTACCTGAGCAAAGTTAGCACACTAGGGTGCTCAGTGTAAATACCATAACCTTTTGAGAAAATCGATCAGACGTTATTTATCTCAAAGTAGATACGTATTCCTATACGTGACTTTCCTTTTTCAGCAGTGATTGTTTTTGTCGATCTTTTTATGAGGGTATGCTAAATTTTATACTTTTTGTCAAAATTTTGTAAAGAACAGAAAGTGGGGTTTTTGAAGAAGGTTTTGGTTTGCAGGTAGCCTTAAACTTCGATAAGGAGTGTGTTGAAAACTTGCTTGTTGTTCTCCTTTAGACCAACTAACTCTAACTTCATTAGCAAAAGCTGCTGCAACAGCTATGCTTCTATTAAAATTTTTTGTACAAGGGCTCCATCTTCTGCCAGTTATCTTGTACAAGAACACTTTCAACTTGCTTGCTGAATATACAGTGAAGTCCAAAAGAAAATAACAAGAAAAATAGAAACTTTGATCTCTGTAAAAACTGTTATTTTAGCTGTCTCTTCTACTATTCTCCAACAAGTTTTCTATTTTTGTTAATCAAAAATTTGGTACGAGTGATTGTTAGAGAGAGTTGTATGAACAGTTTTGTTTTTAAAGATAAAAGATTCTAAAAAAAATCTGCTTTAAAGTTTTAAGCTAAATATATAAAAATAAAGAAAATATAGTATTCTTGCTTAGTTTGTAAAATATTTTATATAGTTGTAGAAGGTTTAAACAAATAAATCTCTAGTCAGATTATAGATATAATTATTAATTAGTGATTCACCAGTCAACCAGAGAGAGGTTATAGTATAACGTGATGCAGTTTATATATAAAAATTAGGGTTTTGCAAATATGAGCTACATCATTCTAAAACTTTTTTTTGTACTAAATTAACTATCTTTGGGCTTCTAATTGAAGTTGTAGAGCTCATTGAGAGAAATCTAATGGTAGTTAAATCATCAAAATCGGCCTTATAGATTACAAGATATTTTTGAAAAATGTTTTACCAACTATATAAAATTCTCTTGACAATACTATTGTCGAAAGAGAGAATTTTACATAGTCGGTAAAATGTTTTTCAAAAATATTTCATAATTCACAAGGCCGATTTTGATGATTCAACTACTATTAAATTCTTCTCAACTAGCTCTACAACTTCAATTAAAAGCCCAAAGGTAGTTAACTTAGTACAAAAAAAAGTTTTAGAATGATACAGTCCATATTCGCAAAATCTAATTTTTATATGTAGATCACGTTACGTTATACTATAATCTCTTTCTGGTTGACTAGTGAATCACCAATTAATATAGAATTTAGTAATAAGTAAATTATTTAAATAGACAAACAAAAATTATATGTATAACTAGTATATACTTTCTAATGAATAAAATTATATAGACCTTTTTCAATAATTTTCTGGCAACAACAACCAAAAAACCGAACTACAAAAAAATACTATAAATCTGGTCCTATAAAAGTAGATGTGTTGTCAATGAAGTACCAAAAATATAAAACTAAGAAGCAGTCTACTTTAGACTAGTTTTAGAAGAAGTCAAACTTTGGTTAGTAGATTTCTCTTTCTATTTGATATTTAAACCAGAAGAATATTTTAGAAATACAGAATATTTTTGATGATACTAAAAGTATTTCAAACTTTGAATTATATCTATACAACTATAAAACTAAAACTTACAAGAAACAACTACAGAAAAGTTTTATTGGCTTCTCACTTTTTTTAAGTTATTTTGTTAAAAAGTGGGTATCTTAGTTTACCTTCTTCAAAAGATTGATATGTAATTTTCTAAAATAGACAGTATTGTTAATTATTCCAAATAGAAAGTTACTCTTGTATATTTATTTTTTAAATAGACCAAGTAAACTGCATAGCCTGAATTGTCTAATATGTAGTATTACTCATAAATAGTGATCTAAGTGACCTAGACAAAAGAATTTTGAGACAATATATAAGGTCGATATAGCTTGAATGCTATAGATCTATTAATAATACTTTGAAGCTACTAGTATGATATCTTGTCTAGTTTAATTACTAGTTTAGTTATATTTTTTATATATAATCATATTTTTTTTAGCTATATATATCTTTAGAATAGAGTTAGATACAGAGCTTCTTTATTTACCCAACACAAGCTTATAACTTTGACTTGTTAGATTTTCTTTTCTTTTTTCTCTACCTTTTGTCTATATTTTTGTTTTAGTATTAGTTTTTGTTTATTTCTTTTTCTCTTTAGTATTAGTATTAGTGTTAGTGTTTTTTTCTTTTTATTTCCCTACAAGAAAATATTATCAAATTAGTGATATTCTATTATAGGGTGGTAGTCTGATAGTATCTTCTGAGATAGATAGAATTTTAATAGTTTGAAGCTTATTGTGATATATTTATATAGATACGTCTGCTCAATATGGTTAGTTACTTGTAAATGTTCTCACATAATTAATGTATTGAAGTAACTACAGGATGTTGAGTTCAAATTATTAGTAGCTATCATTTGCTTTACCTGATATTTAAGATAAAAATAATAAAAGAATCTCTGACAAGACAACCAAAATAGAAAAAAAAATATATACTTTTCAATATATATATTATATAGACTATTTTTAAAAATACTGTAGTTTATTATATAATAAGTAAATTAATCTAATAATTAAATAAAAACAAATAGCCAAGAAGTTATCTTAATATCAAAAAAACCCTAATTTTACAATTTTTTATAATTTTTCTTTTCAATACTTATTTGAATAAAGAATAAAAAAAATTACAAACAAGATTATCAGTTTTTTTTAATAGCTTAACTACTATATTTTTATAATTTTTTATATAGTATTTAGTAATATTAATATTTAAATAATTTTAAAATATAAATATGATTAATTAATAAAAAAAAATATATTATTATAAAGATATAGTTCTTCATTAATTATATACCAATAATTATAAAATACACCATAGGTGTTGTTGATGTTAATATGTTTTTAGCTAAAATTTAGGATTAGGGTGCAACTTTAGAGTAAGATAGAGTTAGATATAAAGGCCCAAATTTTAGTTAACATAAGGTTTTTGGGGTTCTGAACATTTTTACTTAATACTCCAAAGAGGTGTTGCTAGTATGTTTTTGAGATATAGCAACTATGGTGTTTAAAACCTATGATATATTTTAGTAAACTTGATTATATACTATACTGTAATATTTTTATATTATCAAAAATTTTATTACCAATTTTCTTCTAACTCTTTTCTACAATATAAAATTATTATTATTACTCAATTTTTATTTTTATTTTTATTTTTATTTTTACTTTTATTTTGTTTCATTATTATTATTAATTTATAACTTCTGCTTCTTAATCTTCTCCTTGGACCAATATATTTTTTTATTTAAGCTTTTATAGTGATGAACTATTTTGTTTAAAATTTTTTGTTCTAAATTCTTGAAAAATTTAATTGCCCTTTAAAAACATTATTTAAATCATATAAACAAATCTTAATTTATTGAACAATTATATTGAAAAAATTAGTTTTATAAACTGTACAACAAACAAATTTTATAATTATATTTACTATAGTAAAATGGTAAAGGTGTATAACTGTTGTTAGCAGTTGTAGGTTCAATACTAGCTGGTGAATAGTAAACTCTGCCTCCTAGAGGTTACAATTACAAGCTAACCTGTAATAATTTTTACAAAATTTTTACAAAATTTTAGTTAGTAATAATATCACATTATTTTATTATTATTTTAAATTATCCCCTTAAAAAGATTTTTTGCTAGAGTTCAAAATTTAGGAGAAAAAAATGTTAACCCCTGTAATTAAGCATCATGTGATATTAAGTAGTAAATGTAACACTAATGCCAAGAACACTAACGAGTGCTAGCTATCGCTAAATGATGCAAATAACACCACTAGTTTTAAAGCACTTGTAATTTTAGAAGCCTAAATAGCACTAAATAGCACTAAAGGGTTATTAATAGAAATAATAGCAAAAGGTTATAATGATTAAAAAGTATAAATAAGCTCATGTATCGCTCTTGTAAAAGAATAGTTCGCCACAACTCAATAATAATAAAGGAGTAGTCGTGTCTTCATACACGAACAACTCAATCACTTTATTAAATAAAAAACTAACAATTCCCGGAAGAGTAATCGTGTCTTCATACACAGATCGCTCGAATAAATTATAGATCAGTTATAGTGTCTTCATACACGTATAACTCATACGACTACTTGTATCTCCATATACATTTAGCCGTTTGCCTCTTTCGTAATTGCAAATCACCAAATCCTCTTAAAAGCGTCACCGCAACTAACCATATACTTTGCTTAGCATAAATCGATGCTTGAATATTAATTTCCTAATATACCCGTAGCTATAGTACCGGACTTATAAGAGGTAGTTCCGGGTGTAACAATACGCTTCGGACAACAAACAAATATTCTTTGCTTGTATTTTTATTATTTATACTTTTAATTTTATTATTTTAAATTCTTTCTAATAATTCAGGTATGGCAAGTGGTGGGTAACTGCGTACAAAAGTAACGAAACCCTAAATAGACAATGACTAAAGTTGTACATGTGGCCAAATGTATTCTTGTCAAATAAGTAACTGCTTCGTGAAGTTTAATAAAGTGTTGGCGTTTCTTGCTAAATTTAAATAAAATAAACAACGATAAATAAAAAAAGATAGTATGATTTGCACGAGGAAACTCGGAATTTTTATTAGATTTTGAAATGGTGGAATTTTGAGATTCTTATTTCATGAATAAACATTTTTATTACGAACATTGATGCAAGCGGTTACTGTATTTTGCGATTCTTCATATGAAAAATCAAATTGGGAATTATATCTATGTTTCACTGATTTTGAAAATATATAAAATTTTAATTCATCTTTATAATGCACAAAACCAATTCCGGTAATTCGGCTTCGATTAAACAATTGCTGTATGTCAAAAATCGTACGACTTTTTTTTTTTTGCTTAACGTTAAATTTAATGTCATTAAAGTTATGTACAAAAAACAAATAATAACCGGTTTTTGCATTGAGATGCTACATAAAATTCAATTGGTTCAAATGCACCGATTCATCGGGCATTTTTCAGACAGGAGCTCGAGGCAGAACTAAATCGTTAAAAAAAAAACCGGTTTATTCTTTTATTTATGCTATGGCTTAGAAGTATCAAATTGAGTTTTGTACCAAACTAGTGATGGATCATACGAAAAGCTTAGAGAAAACGAAACATCTTCCAAAACCATGGAATAAGCGAAAAATTTACTATATATAAATTAAGAATAGCCTTGATTAGTCGATGAAATACTAAGTCTTTATGAATTACAGAAAGTCTATCATTTATTGCTCTCGGACCGACTTATCAGAACCGGTTTTAAGGTCCAAAAACTGCTTGGACTGTTCACCATAACATCCCTAATGAGGCTTTAAGCGACCCCATATTTGGCCGTTCCCTCCTGCAGGAATAATTTTTTGTGATCACAAATATCACATAAAATCACATAATCACAAAATTCACTAGAATGTTCGCATAATCAAAAATCACAAAATCACTCCGAATGGTCCGCAAAGAATCAAAAAACGTCCACACAACATTTACCTTATGATTATACATAGCAATCATCGTCCCTGTCCCCCTGTAGGAAAAATTTCCAAGGAAGACCATCCCAAATTAGGAAATTATTCCGATATGGTTACACAAGTGTTAAAGAAATTTTTTTATACGTTTTACAATACTTTTTCAGGCAGTTCGGGTAACCTATCCCTTCTATGAAACGTGGATAAGTTTTCTAAGCAAACTTGAAGTTATCGTCTTGCCCTACAACAATATTCACTTAATCCCTTTTAATCCTGCAACCTTCGTGTTCAATATGTCTGACAAAACCAAGTCTAAAACAAGCAAGCAATGCGAAGAATGCAGAGAAACTAAGTCAAAATTTCATGCAGTAAAGAATGAAAAGTGGAGTGAGGTTGAAAGAAATGGTTTAGTAAAGGTAACATGGAAAAGTGGTATTATTTTATATCACAAATGTTATATGGATTTAGTAGAAAATTCATTACAAAGGATTAAAAAAAAATACTAAACGAGTAAGAATCACAGTTGAAGAAGCAGGTAACGAAATAGAAACTACAAGAGGAGAGACGGAAGAAATTCAAGTTGAAAAGGAGGTAGAATTCGTATATGAGGATGAAGATTCTATAATTAGAGAAGAAATTGATACTATTATTAGAGACAACGTAATGGATGCAAGATTAGAAAGTTTCAATGAAGAGGATATAGATGTTACTGCCACGAATAAGTTAGATGCCATTGATGAGAAAGAGATATGTATGATTAACCTTGTTGGTGTCATAAAGTCAATGGCGAGAATCTTTTATGAGAGAAAAAATATACAGAAAGAAGGACCCATATATTCATTTGATGAAATGCAAAAATTGCTTTCACAAATCGACTCAAGTTTGAAGGATTTTTTCGACCAACTTTATTTGTTAGCTCAGCTATTTGAACGTTGTAAGACAATGGAGCGTATGAAAAAATTAATGGTGTTTTTGTGTTATCTTCTTGCGTCGTTAAATAATTCAAAAATTAATGCCTTTAAGTTTGATTTAGCATATTATTTAGATTCTGTAGATACAAGCAATGAAGGCTTAAATATGCTAGCTAATATCGGCATAATCACAACAGCAAGAGCAGTGGATCGGAAAAAGAAACAACTTTTGGAAATGCATGGAGAATATGTAAAGAAAGCACTTAAAAAATATCCGAGAAATGCATTTGTATTGAATGTTGACAATTATCACAATATTCATGTTCTAAAGTGGCCTGATACTATTAGTACGTCCTGGGTGGCACACATGGCAACAATTGTAATGAATCCATGTTCTACATTAGTCATATCACATATTGGGGTATTTAATCCAAAGATCATTGATAATAAAATAGTTATAAAGCATCTTGATGAACAGTTTATTACGTCTCTTGAAACTCCTTATCATGATCGTAGACTAGATTATATAGATGAATGTTTGGATAATAAGCTTACGGAATGTTTAATACTGCATAGTTATGACGATAGATTAGAAAAAACAAAAAGTAATCAACATATACAAAATGCGATTCTTTTTGATTTTACTAAGAGCAATTTAAAAAGCGTAGAAGATTATATAAAAGCTCTTAAAATCATATATGATCAAGAACAGATGCAAGAATATCTTTCTAATCATGTTGTTCCTATTATCGCAGACTGGCCTGGGCAGTTTTTTATCCGTAAAGCCATTATACATCGGCTTCTTCTTAATAATGAAAATATTTCTCCATTCGTTACAACGGTTTTGCCGATGATAGAACCTCTTCATATTTCTTTGAATGGTTATGAGCTTGTTTTTCTTAAAAATTCATTTTTATTTAATGAAATTTATAAGGGTATATTTTGGCAAAAAAAGGAGCTTGGTAAAAAACCACAGCCATAGCGAATCGATTTGATTCTTTATATTATGAACATGGCGTGGCTTGATATAGTTGATGTTATTTATTCAAAGTTTGGTCGTACATGCAAAAATCTAGAATTTTTGTATTTAACTAATCTTTTAAATAATTTAATTCCTTTAGTTCTTGATATATACATAGTGCACCATTGAGAAGGTAATTGAATAGCTTACAAAGAAGCCTGTATGTGTTGCTGGAGCGACCTTTTTCTTCAATTTGATCGAAGAAACTACAAGCATGCATCTCTAATATTTTTTTCCAATGTTTGTTATTGGATGGAAACTAACCATCTCATGATTGATATTATTACTAACCACCTTGCCTCTTTAAGCGATTGTTCTGTAGAAACCGTTCACAGTATTATTTGATGACGCACTTCCAAGTTTGTTGATGCAGAACAATTACAAAAAGAAGCTTATTTTATTTTTCAGCACCAAGGGGAAAATACTTTTAGACAATATTTTGTAAATTCTATTAAGTATCCTTATATGCCAAAACAATTGTACATGCTTTCTCAAAAATGTGCTACATTGCTTTTAAAAAAATTTACAAAAATATACAAAACCCGGTATTCGTATCCTTCGAAACTCTGTTCATCTGAAGACGGTATTAATTTATACAAATTGCCTTCTTTAGATTATGAAATCATGGATCGTCATCTTCCAAGAGGCTTTGTTACTTTTAGAAAGCCATTTACAACCATTTTATGTGATTATTTGTATTGTGATTATATTAACACCATCAAATATTTAGATGAAGGCAAGGTTCTTTTATGCGGGCATAGTTATCATAAATCTTGCTTAGAAAAATGTCAATCAAAATGTTTGATA
>CAJVQC010001484.1:0-10148 GCA_910592285.1 Racocetra persica
TATCTAAATCTGATGATGAATCTGATAATGATAATAATGAATCTGAATCTGATAATAAACAAAAATCTCAGCAGACAATAAAAGAAAAAGAAAAAGAAGTTATTAGTAATAATAAAAAAAAAGAAAAAGAAATTATTGGTAGTGATAAAAGAAAAGAAAAAAAAAAAGAAATTATTGAAGAAATTGAAGAAGTTGAAGAAATAGAAGAATCATTTGAATTACCAATTGATTTTGAAATTAGTGATGAGGAAATAGAATTTTCAATTGGTTTTGATCGTGAATATTCTGATGATAATAAAGGTTTAAAATCATTAAAACTTCAACAAAAAAAGAAAAACAAAAGAAAAACTATTACAATTAGAGAGTTTGTGATATATAGATTTATGATTAGAGACTCAAATTAAACAAAAAATACTTTACATCTTGCTGGAAGATTGTTTCAACAATATATAGTAGATCAATATATAAAATAAAAAACAAACAATTTATGTTGGCAATATAAAAATCAAGCCAAGTTGAGAACAGAAATATATTATAGATTAAATGATATGATTTCTAATAAAGATGCAAATATAAATAAACTTGGTAAACAAATAATATTACCATCAAGTTTTACAGAATCTACAAGATATTTTCAGTAATTATATCAAGATGCAATAGCAATTGTTAGAGAATTTGGAAAACCTGATTTATTTATAATAGTAATATACAATTCAACCTGGCCTGAAATTACAAATGAACTTTTACCAAATCAAAAATCTTCTAATAGAACAGATTTAATTGCAAGAGTTTTTAAATTAAAATTAAATGTAATAACTGATAATTTATTTAATAAAGAAATTCTTGAAAAAGTTATTGCTCATATATATGTAATTGAGTTTCAAAAAAGAGGGTTGCTACATGTATATATATTAATGATAATGGTATCTAAAGATAAACCACAAACTCCAGAAGACTTTGATCAAATAGTATCTGCTAAGATTCCAGATAAGGATAAACAACCAAAATTATATAAAACAATTAGTAGAAACATGATTCATAGACTCTGTAAAGAGATAAATCCAAAATCTCTATGTATGGTTGATAGAAAATATAGTAAATATTTTTCAAGAGATTTTGCTGCTACAACTACAACAAATAAAAATAGATATTCTATTTATAGAAAAAGAAATAATAAAAGAATAATTAAGAAAAAAAGAGTATTAATAAATATTGACAATATATGGATTGTTTCTTATAACTCATATTTAAGTCAAGAATATGATTGTCATATCAATATAAAGATATGTTCAAGTATTAAATCAGTTAAATATCTTTACAAATACATATATAAAGGAGAAGATAGGGTCTTAATTTTATTAGTAAATTCAAAAAATGAAATTAAAAAATTTGTAAATACAAGATATATTTCTGCATCTGAAGGAATTTGGAGATTATTTAATTTTGGTTTATAACAAAGATCTCATACAGTTGTTAGACTTCTAGTTCACTTGGATGGTTAACAAAATATTTATTTTGATAAAGAGAGTGATATACTATCTACTCTTGAAAAAGGTTAATATACAAAGTTGACAAAATATTTTGATCTTTATAAAAATAATCTTGATCATGAAAAGATTCAAAATTTGAGATATATAGATATGCCAAAACATTATATTTAAAAAAATAATAATTGGTATAAAAGATAAAGAGGTGGTGATAAAGTAATTTCTCGAATATATTTTGTTAATCCAAAAGATAAAGAGAGATTTGTAATATTAAATATAATATATTGTGCTACAAAATTTGAAGATGTAAAGACAATTAAAGGAGTAAGATATAAAACTTTTAAAAAAGCAGCAGCTCAAATTGGATTAGTAGATAATAATAATGAATGTGATGAATACTTAAAAGAAGCAGTCATATTTAAAATGCTTTTTCAATTAAGATAATTATTTGCCTTAATAATAATATACTGTCAACTTGCAAATCTAAAAAACTTTGAGAGAAATATATTGATGATTTAATTGATGATTTTATAACTTAAGGAGATAAGGGGGCATCCATAAATAATATTATACAAGAGAGGGGAGGGGTTTCACAAAAATAACATTTTTTTATATTTTTTGCTAAATTAGAGGGGTCAAAGAAAAATAATCTAATTTTTTTATAAAAATATTAATATCTCGTGACCAGTAATCCAAATTGAATCAATTTGATACTATTGGATTTGTCTCAGTGAAAGAAATCCAATGGTACCAAAATTATTTAATTTGGATTACTAGATTAAAAGATATTGGAAAAAAACTATTGGCTATATTATTTTATATGAAATTACTATAGAATTAACAGTTTTTTGCCTATATCTTTTGATCCAGTGATCCAAATTGAAAAAAATCTAATGGTATCAAATTTATCTAATTTGGACCACTGAGTCACAAGATAATTAAGGTTTTGTAAAAATTTATATATAAACATATAGATTTTTAATTTTTTTTTGTATAGTCTAGGGGGGTCAAGAGTAGGGATAGCAATTGTTTTAAAACAACCTGTTTTAAAACATGTTTTAAATGTTTTAAAACATCCAAATTTTTAATAAAAAACAATAAAAAACCATATTTATTTATAAACCAATCATAGTATAGAATTTTAATCATGTGATATATAGAACACTTCATAGCAAAAATACAGAATAGGTTAAAAAATTTTTTTTAAATTTTTATAGTATTAGTTAAATGCTTCTACCTTAATATTACTAATTTTTTTAATATCTAAAAATTCTTAAACTACATTTTACAAGTTTGCTAAATATACTATTGGTATCTAATATATAATTATTATATCTCAAACAAACCAAAGTCAGATATATTAAATAAAAATATTTAAAAATCTTAAAAACCTTATACTAATCAAATTTTGAATCTTTATATCTAATCTTTTTTTAGTTTATAACTTTACTCTAGCCTTAAATTTCATAGCAAAAAAATATATATAGCATTAAATACTACTAGTATATTTTTATATTCTTTAAATTATATACTTAAAAAAAATTATATATAGTTGTATTTATAAAGTATAAATTTTTTTATTATTTAATAAAAAACACAAAAAATGTTTTAAAACATGTTTTAAAATATGTTTTAAAATACAAGAAAATAAAAAACATGTTTTTTGCTATCCCTAGTCAAGAGCTACTATGTGGGAGTACATAATATTATTTATGGATACCCCTAATAGAGATTTAGCAATTGCAAAAACATTGATGTTTCTTGAAAATTATTTAATACAAAATAGATTAAGTCTTTCTAATTATTCAAAAGAATTTCTAGAATTAAATTATGATTTATTTGATAAAGATCAACAAAATACATTAATTGCTAATAAAAAAAATTATAATCAAGATAATATTGAAAAAACATTAAATAATCTTGATAAATTAAATATTGATCAAAAAAATATATTTAATACAGTTATAGATACAATTAATAAAGTTTCTAATAAAAAATTAATTTTTGTTGATGGACTTGGAGGAACTGGAAAAATATTTTTATATAATATGATCTTAGCTCATATAAAATCAACAAGTGGTTTTAATAAAATTACAATTGCTGTAGCATCATTAGGAATTGCTGTATTATTAATGAGTGGTGGAAAAACTACTCATTCAAGATTTAAAATTCTATTAAAATTAACAGAGAACAGTATTTTAAATATTGAAAAACAATCTGAATTGGCTGAATTAATTAGGATTGCTAAAGTAATTTTATAGAATAAAGCACTAATAATAAATAGATTTGTATTTAAGATAGTTAACAGAAGTTTTAGAGATTTAATAGATATCAATAAACTATTTAGAAACAAAGGTATGATTCTTGGTAATAACTTTAGACAAATTTTGCCTATAGTAGTTTGAGATACAAGAGCCCAAATAGTTAATGCATATTAAAAATCTTCTAATCTTTGAAAATTTTTTACAAGTATGAAATTAACTATAAATATGAGAGTTCAATAACAAGAAATTGTTGAACAAAAAAACTTTGTTAACTTTTTATTACAAGTTAGTGAAGAAAAAGTTTTAGTATATTCTGATATTAGTAATAATTTGGATCTTCTTTAGTATAGGTAGGCATATATAAATTATTACAAGATTTTAATATATAAAACCTAACTAATTTAAGCCAATTTAAATTCTAACCTTAACTCTAACCCTAATAATTTATAAAATTACTTAAATTAGTTCAAAATAGTTAATTTATATATATTATAATTGTATAATAATTATATATGCCCACCTATACTAAAGATCAACTGATAATTTTATACAATTATCAGATGATATAGTTTTAAATAGTAAAGATAATAAAATCCTAAAAAATTAATATCAAAGATCTTTAATGATATTAATACAAACTATCAAAATTCTTACTATATTAAAGATAGAGCAATTTTGATAACTAAAAATATTGATATTGAGAAAATTAATAATCAAATATTTAAAAGTATTTCAGATAAACAAGTATTTGAATATAAATCTGCTGATTCTATTGAGGAAAAAGAAGAAGTAAATTCAAGTCTTTATACTTTAGAATTTTTAAATTTATTAACACCAAATAGAATGCTACCTTATGAATTAAATTTAAAAAAAGATATACTAGTTATTCTTTTATGAAATATTAATCCAGCTGAAAGATTATGCAATAGTACAAGATTAATAATTAAAAATTATTATGATTATATTCTTGAAGCTGAAATTTTAACAGAAGTTAACCAAGAAAATAAAATATTTTTATCTTGAATAAAATTGATACCATCTGATCTTAACCTTCTATTTCAATTAGTTAAAAGACAATTTTCTATAAAATTATCTTTTGCAATGATTATAAACAAAGCACAAGACCAAATAATTCCTATTATAGAATTATATTTGCTCAAATCAGTCTTTACATATGGGCAATTATATATTGCTTTGCAAGAGTTCAATCAAAAAATAATATTAAAGTCTTGGTTGAAGATGGGTATAAAAAAGAAAAAAAGTTGTATATACTAAAAATATTGTATATAGAGAAATCTTTGCTAAATCTGAATAATTTATATATATATTACTATACATAATTTGCATCAAATTTTGTATATAATTTAAGAGTATTTATTATTTGTATATTTGTATTATATTTATATAATTTGTATATAGTTTAAAAGTATTTATTATTTAATTTAATTTGTATTATATTGTATATAATTTATATATAGTTTAAAAATATTATTATTTAATTAATTGTATATGAAATAAAAGTATTATAATAAGATTTTTGTTAAATTTAGCAAGCTGTGATATCGCAGGTTAATATACTTTTAAATTTTATTATTAGTTAGGGTTAGGGTTTGGCTAGTATTAGAATTAGAATTAGAAAGCATATATATTGTAAATTAAGTATTGAAAACTTTTAATTAGAAGCGCAAGACTAGTTTATATAATGAAATTTCGAAATATTTAAATTTTGACTTTTTTTTCTTAATTTTTTCTAATTTTTCGTTCATTTTTGTTACACAAGATCCTGTGATCTAATTGGTCGATCATATTAACCTGCGATATAGCAACCTGCGATATTTAACAATATCCTATAATAATTAATTTTAAAAAATATTTTATTAAAAATTTATAAATTATATTAATTATTAAACTATGATTTTCTCAACAACTAATAATCCAAATTAGATAAAATTTTAAATATAAATAGATATTATATATATCTACAAAATATTAAAATTTCAGCTAATTTGGTCAAGTAGTTTCTGAAAAATTACTTAAAAACTATAGATATTTATTTTATATAATTTCTCAAGAACCAGTAATTCAAATTGGATAAAATTTTAATATATTATAGCTAGATATAATAACTATTATTAGTAAAAAGTTCATCCAAATTGGATTAATAGTTGTTAAGAAAATTACTTCTGAATCTATATATAAATTTATAAATTTTTAATATATATTTTTAATTTTATATAGTACTAAATTTAAAAACAATTTTCTTAACAACAAATAATTCAAATTAGATAAAATTTTAAATACAAATAAATATAATAAATAGCTGCACAACATTGTCATACAAAACCAGAAACAGAAAGAGAGATCTTAATTTACAAATAAAGTAAATTTAGTACTAATTAAATAGAATATATTAAAATAATTTATATTCGACAAAAAAAAGTAAAAGAATCTAAAACTACTAAAACATATATACAAACTATAACTTTTTAACTTGCTAATTATTTCAGCAACTTGTAAATTCAAATAAATTTTATGCACCCAACAAACTGGATGCAAAAAAATAAAACTAGATATAAACTAACTTTATTAATATTTTTGATATTCACAAAGTTAATACTAATAAAAAGAATAAATATGTATACAATATTTGGCAAAAATTTTGAATAACAGTAATTTGGTTCAACCAGACAAATGAACACATATCCAATCATTTGCCTGGTTGAGCCAAATTATCGTTATTGCCAAATAATGGTGTTATCTGACAACTGATGATGATTGGTAGAGAGGTGTAGGCTGAATTTTAATTCGAATTAACGTGAATATTTCATAATATATGAAAAAATAATATTCATAAGAGTTTGTCAAATAATAACTCGAGTTGACATAGAGTCAACAGATCGAAAAAATGCTAAGCATGGTGAGATGCCTTGTAAAATTATTATTATTATTTTTTTTAATATTAAGGTGACTACTTTGGGGTCTGGCATGGTTTATTAACTTCTTAGTTTAATTATCAGGATACCAAATAGGCACCCTTGATTTTGTTACATCAACGAGAGTACAATTGGTCACACGTACAACTTTAGTTATTGTGTCTTGTGAAATTATCAACCGGAACATGTTCAATTTCAGATAATCAAAGTTAGATTTGAATACCTTTCTGCAAGCATTAATCATTAACTCAAAGGCAGCAGTATAAAAAAAGATAAACTCTTAGAAAATATAATCAGGACCTACATCAACAATCATTTACTTAGCTGTGACAAACTACAATTCGTAACCCACCCTCTTCTAAAAAAAACCATCATTTTTATAAATACAACTGTGAATATTAATATCAATATCAATATTATATATTTATACTTCACAGCTAGCCTGCATTACATGGGCAAGTTAGTACAAACTTCTGTATAACAACATCACGCGCATTAATCAGTACAAACTCAACTGCTATATAACATCACATACACTAAACCACACAAATTCAATAACATAATATGCATTACAATAAGCCACACCAATTAACTGCTATATATATCATATGGCTAAACAGCGCAAACTTGACTACTATATAAGTATGAATACTATATACATTTACATACTAACAGCTAGCCTGCATTAAGGAGATGAGAAACTACTAGCCAGTACTAAGCCGCACAAACTCAACTGCTTATAGTTATCTCTCAGCGCAATATTATTGCTATCTTTGAGATCATAACCTGTTTTAGTTTTCAGCTATTATCATAATTTCTGGAATATCTGATAAAATTTGCTGAATGATTTTTCGGCCAATTCAATTAAGTTATTAATTTTGGCATGATCAGTATATAAAAAATATTTTTTTTTATACTGTATATAGTATCGTACTTATTTTACAAATAATTTTATCTTTATAATATAGACATATTTATATAATATAAAATAAAATATATATATCAATATATATATAGTAAAAAGACTTTCTTATATAATATCCCTTAAGACAAGAATATAAATAGAATGAGGAAAATAGATTGTGGAGGTCTGGTTACTATAGTGACGATGGATATTTGTTTTGTTCTAGAAGTGGTGAGCCATATAAACCAAAATATACTACTAGTGACATTATTGGATACTATTTAAATATTTTAAAAAAAATAGTATTTTATACTAAAAACAGAGTCAACCTAGATAATTAACACTTTAAAAATTAAATTTAATATTTTACAAAGCAAAGTAAGTAATATTTTAAGAAATTGCATATCATCTTCCTGATGATTTCAAATAAATTATATATCTGTGCGTTAGATTTAGATCGCAAGGCATATTTGTAAAAGTAAATTTCAGTTATGAAATGTTCAAATATTCTAATAAATTTGTCTAAAGGTCTAATCAGTTTAATTTATTTAGAGTTTAACCTTGTTTATATATTTATTTCAATTAACAGTGATTACCAATGAATATATTAGTAAAAAATTAAATAATATTGAAATATCAAGAAAATATTCATTTTATTATAGGCGGAAATAAAAATATACTTGTTAATTTAATATGTAAATTAACAAAATCATTAAAAAAAAAGCAAAACAGTTGAGGTCAAATATTATTACTTATGGGCGAATATGATAAAGCACTTGAAGCTTTAACTAAGCTGACAAAAATTAAATCAGATAACATTATAGCACTAAGATATCATATGTGTATATCTAAGTCGAATATATACCTTTTTAAATTGCTATTTGATTAATTTTATATTCTAATTAAAGTTTATTTCAGATTGTAATTCATACAAATAATAGTCAAGTTTTTTTTTCATTAAAGTTTTAAGATATCTTATATCATTCATATTTAATAAATGTGGTTTCTTGAAAATAATAGAAGTTTTTCAATATCTTTGAAAGTGCTTAAGAACCTAACCTGTAGAAGGCTAAGTATTTGGCAATTTTTTAACTAATAAGTTTTCTAAATTTTTTTAACTATTTGCCAGTAAAGATGCTTTAAAAATATCATAATTCTTTATTCAACTAGATATGCATATCAATATGATTAGAATTATGGGTTATGATTTTAGTCTATCAAAGATAGATTATAACCAAACCATGATAAAAAGCATTTTAATACATACCAAACAAATAACATAACAAACATAAAAGCTACAGTGAAATTTGTAAAAACCTGTTAATAACTTGGTATTAAATTATACTCTATGTACATACATACATATATCTCCAATAGTATTCTTTTTTAGTATTGTTTGGGGTGCTACACAAAGTCACAAGAAGCTCTTGTCCAATCAAATGCTTATAATTATACACTTCACTTAACTTGCTTATAAATCATACTCTACATACTTTGTATTCTGTTTCTAGTATATTTATTTACAACATATCAAAATTTCAGCTAATTTAGTCAAGTAGTTTCTGAGAAATTAGTTAAAAACTATTAATACTTATTTTAATTAAATTATTTATAGTATATATATATGATTTTATTAATATCTTCAAAACTACTAATCCAATTTAAATAAAATTTAATTATTTTATAGCCCTATAACATATCTATATACAGTTAAAATTTTATTTCATTTGAATCAATAGTTATTAAGAAAAGTGCTTCTAAATCTATTTATAAATTTATAAATTTTGAAGTTTTTAACACAAATATTTCAAAATTTACACTAAATTCAGAAGCAATTTTTTTAACAACTAATAATTCAAATTAGATAAAATTTTAACTGTAGTTAGATATAATATAGAGAAACAATATATTAAATTTCAGTTAAATTGGTCATATAGTTCTTGAGAAATTGCTTAAAATAATATTTAATAGTGAAAAACTTATTTTTTTTAGTTTTTAAACAATTTCTCAAAAACTACAAATTCAATTTAGGTAAAATTTTAATATATTGTAGCTCTAGATTATATCTATCTACAATTAAAACTTTATCAAATTTGAATTAGTAGATATTGAGAAAATCATTACCAAATCAATATAATAAAATGCTGTCAGAATAAAATTTTGAATTTTAAGTTTTTTATCAACAAAACTAAAATTTGATATATTTTTCTTAAAATCTAGAAAATATAAAGTATTATATATCATTATGATGTAATTTCATGTGTAGAATTAAATAGATTAGTGCATAAAAATGGATTTTATTAATAAAATTTTGAGAAACATAAGATTTTTAATAATTTTATTAGTAAAATTTTAGAAATTCTTATGATCTTTGAAATTTTACTAAGTAATTCTATTTTATATTCTAACAAAAATTATTCTATATATAAAGTTACATCATATTAGTATATAATACTTTATATTATTTAAATATTAAGAAAAAGATACCAAATTTTGATTAATTTTAAAATTTTAATTAAAAATTTCCAAAAATTGGCATCTTTTTCTTAAAATCTAATAA
>CAJVQC010001485.1:0-10143 GCA_910592285.1 Racocetra persica
GATCCAGAATTGGACAGAAGTCCAATCTTGAAACAAGTTAAACAGGATCCTCTTCTAAACTGGCTACAGAGACAAGATTTTGTAGATACCTTCAGAACACTTTACCCAAGAACCAAAAGATTTACATGATCAAATGGGAATACAAGCACAAGAATAAACCAGATATGGTTATCTGAAGAACTCGTATATGGTTTATTTGATACAGAAATACAAGAAATAGATATTTATACAAGTAGCGACCATGAGGCAATAATAGCCAGAATCGATCTCAGGCATCTTAGTGCATCTCAGAGTGCCACAGTATGCAAAAGAAGTAAACAAACATGAACAATTTTTTCTCACTGATAAGGTATCTGAAGAAAACTGGGAAAACTACAGAAGACAAATAGATAGCCTATTTAGCAAGAGTGCAAGCATAACAAGCCTTATAAAAAAAACTCGACAACAAAGAGAAGAATCTCCAGAACTGGATGAACTTTGGGACATTATAAGTAAGACAATACTAGCATCAGCAAGAAACAATCTGCCAAAAAAGAAAGTAAGCAACATGGCACAGAACAAGAAGAAAAATGCTAAAGAATCCAAATTAGCTTACTCTCTGATACAATTAGATCGTTGAATAAACATTGGAAGGAAAAACATTAAATTAGAACTTATTTCTGAGTATTACTTTTGATACTGTTAATATTATGGATTGTTATGTTAAGTTCTGTTCTCCTTCTTGTATTACTTCTATCTATACTATCTATACTGTTCATATTTTCTTTCCAAATTGATACCTGTTTGTATGCGGTCTTTTTACCCTTTCAGTCTTTTGAGTTTGTTGATTGGCAAAAGAAAATCTTTTCTTTATTAATCTTTTTCTTGTTGTCTTCTTGCAGAAAGGGGTTAATTCTTTTGCCAGTTCTTTGAGATTCAACCGTTGCTCCTATTTAGGAGTGATGAGCAACCCTGGTTACTCGCTCAGTTTTTCTAGATAACGAAGAATCTCAAGTAACATTGATTGATATTGGTCGATTCTAGCTGCTAGATTGTCTCTTTCAACTACTTTTCTATTTTTTTAAGTTTTTTTTCTTTTTGGGTTGAAGTGTTCTTCTTTCTTGTTTTTGTATCTTCTAGAATTTTCTTCGTCACTTTCTGATATACAATTAGTAAGTGGTTCTCCCTTCTCCTCTGAAGTTATTGCATTAAATCTCGGCCTTCTTTTTTCATCGCTAGATTCTTTGTATCATCTTCTGTTAGAGTCTTGATTCCATTTTTTCCTAGTTGATCTTTCTGAAAGAAACCTCTCTTCTGACTTCAGTTGTACCCAGTAGAGGTCTAGATTGTTGTATCTAACTGGTTTTCTTTGGGCTTCTTTCATTTCATATTTATTTGCAAAGGTGATCTTTGCTATTTGTTTTATGAAACCACTTCTCTTTTTTGGAATATAAACTGCTTTTGCTTCTCTGTTTTTAAGATTTCTTAATATAAGAGTTTCCGAGAGGTCTTCTGTGATTCCTGTGAGTTTTGCTATGTATTTATGTTTTTTGTCTCTTTCTTCATAGTCTTCTTTTCTGGTAGAGACACGTGCTAACTTTCTATCTCCAACTGGTAGAAATATCTTGATCTTCTGGTTTTTCACTAAACTCTACCACCACTAATGCTCTATTGTTTCTACGTTTAATATACATGTCATTGATTGAACCCAATTTTCTGCACATATATCTGATTTCTTTTGTATTTATGTTCACCGAGAGATCCCAAATCATGATGCAGTCTATATTTATGCGTCTGTTGTGATTGTAGTTTCTCAAAGATTGTTCAGACTTTTCTTGAAATTCTTTGCCTTTATATGGAGTTGCTTCTTCTTCTTGGTCTTGTTTTCTAGCTTTGGTTTCCTTTCAATTGTTGTTGAAGTTTCTTCTGTCTTTGTTCTTGTCTGGTTTGGAGCATTGATTTGAATATGTATTTTTTGTTTCTTCTGAAATTAACGTGAACCAGTCATCTTCTTTTCTTTCGATCCTATTTACTGCTAGGTTTCTACTATACTTATAGTCAAAACTAACTTCTACTCAGAAATTTCCTCTTTTGAATTTTTCTTCAACACCTTTGATATGTTTGTTTTCTTCCAGAATTCTTCTGACATAATCTGCTCTTTCTTCGCCTGTATTGCCAGGAAAATTGTATAATGGTACATTAGTAAGAAAAACTTTATTACTTTTACAATTTTTATTTTCAGGTGACCAAATGCTTTGTTCTAAGGGTATAGTGTAAATTAGCTGGTTTTGGTTAAAATCTTGAGTTTCTATCTTCTTGATTTCTTCTTGTTTATATTCTTTACTTCTTTTAATAGTATCTGCAAGAATTCGATCGATTGGAGCGTTTTTATCTTTTTCACCTTTTTCTCTCTTGAGTTTCTGTAATTCTGTTCTCTGCCATTGTGTGACTTGAGGGATCAGACATAGCTGTAGACAAATTGTTTATTTGTATCTCTGGTATTGTTTCGATCTTTAAGTCTTGCATTTGTTTTACGACTTTGTTTATATCTTTGTTAAGTTTCTCTTCTTCTTCTTCTGTTTTTATTTTTTTGACCTGTTGTCTGGTTGATCTTGGTGTAAGTTTCTTTCTCTACTCCATCTATCTTGTTCTTCTCTTTTTGTATTTCTTTCTCACTCATATTTGTTATATACTCAATTGATGCTGGGTTGTTTCTTGCAATTTTGGCTTTCTCAGTCTAGCCTTTAATTGTGTCTTCTTGAAAGCAGAGATCTGCTTCTCTCAGAGTATCTCTTATTTGACCATACAATAATAATTTATAAACTATTATACGATCTGGGTTTCTTATTACTAGATCTTTGACTAAATTGTCAATATCATTTGGTTCCATCGGTGTATAGGTTTGTAGAACTTCTTCTAACTTTTAGTTATTTATATACTTGAGAACTTTTTCACTTGCCCTATATATATATGCTATTAAACCTGTCCAAACTGGTTTTGTTGATTCAATCTCTATTTTTGCTAGAACTTTCTAAGTTTCTTTGTTGTTTTCTGTAAATCTACATGTTAGGGTTGCTGTTTGTTGTTGCCGAGTAACAATATTTCCCAGAATAGAAAAAAGTTACTTGTTTGTTTACTGTTGGTATTTCCTAATATAAAACATATTTGTTTTGTTTGTTTGTTGTAGTGATCTCCTGTCACATGTTTATGTTGTTGAATTTACAGGGTCTAGAATAAAAATTCAAAAGCCCTGAATTTTTGTAAAAATTTTCCAAAAAGTAATATGTTTCTTTGGGTTTAATTTTTTTTGAGTTCTTGTGTTAAAAGACTTTAAGTATTTTTCTGCGCTGAATCTTTTTCCTTAATATCAAAAGAACTGTTTTCTATATTATTTGTTGAGATATCCCTTGTTTTTGCTTTATCGATTTTTTTGGGTTGATAATCAGTAGAAAGTGTGTGATTTGAAAAATCAGATTATTTTAATATACAGATATACTAGATTTGGGTGTTATAATGCAAAATATATGTATATTTCAAATTTTATATTATATAAGCTTTCAACTATGTATGGTTTTAATTAAAATTAATGTTAATACCTGGATCTGGATTTAATTATTTATATCCAGATATAAATCCAGATTTAATCATAAGATCTAGGTTTAAATAATAATATCTAGACTTAAACGTATTGTTCCTATATATCTAAAACTAGATTCGTGAATGGATATTACACTTATATCCAGATTTAATAGTTAAATCTGGATTTGATAATTAAATCTGGATCCAAATATTAACTCTAGTTTTAATATTAGTGAAACGTAAAAGATTAGTTTATATATAGTAGTTTACGGTGGTTCGAATTTATTGTATATACTGTTATGATAATATTTTTATTAGAGATGTACCTTGTATGAACTAAATCTAACACACATCGTGAGTACTATTAAAAGCATGAGTACAAAGTTCAAGGCACTATTAGAGGCATGAACAAATGTATCAGATATTTATTAAAGATACGGACATAGATATTATTAATAGAAATACTGTATATAATATTAGTAGTCAAAATATAGATTTAATTATATTTATTATATAAAAGTAAATTTTACTTTTATTAATAATTATAATGGGTTTTACTAGCTTATAGCTAATTTGACAAAAATTTTACTATTGAGTTTGAAATATATTTTTAGTATAAATTTAAAGATTATAATAATATATACATATCAATATTTTACAAAAATCTTGATTAATATATAAAAACAACTTTATTTTATTTTATTTTTTTTTTCACTTTGGCCATCTTGCCAATATCCTTTATTAAGTACCTAATTGTCGAGTAAAACAAAAGGGGAACTAAGCCTGTCTAATAATTTGGATCCAACACCCTGCAGTTACTTTAAGAATACTTACAAATAATCGGCCATATTGAGCAGAAGTATCTATATGAATATATCACGATGAGCTTCAAACTTGAACCTCATCTATCTCAGAAGGTACTATTAAACTACTGCCCTACAATAGGATATCATCAAACTGATGATATCTTTTCGTAGAGAAGTGGAAAGAAAAAAAAATTTTTTTTACTAACACTAATACTAAGAGAGAAAAAATAAATGAAAACTAATACTAAAAACAAATACAAAGACGAAATATGAGGAAAAAAAAAGAAAAGAGAATCTGACAGGTCACAATTATAAGCCTGTATCAAGCTTTAAAAAATTACATCTTACAAAATAAAGAAGCTCTGTATCTAATCCCTATTCTAAAGATATGTATATTAAAAAAAAACTATGCTAATACGTATAAAAAAACAAAGCTAAACTAGTGTACCAAATTAGACAGAGTAGCCGAAATCGTACTAGTAGCCTCAGAGTATTGTTAACGAATCAATAGTATTCGAGTCACATTACTCTCATGTGTTGTCTTAGATTTGCCCTTATTCGTCCTCTAAGCCTATGCAGACAGATTCTTCGTGGGTGTGCTTCTTCAGACAAACCTGGTCACGCAGATATCGGGACTTATCCAAAAGGGTAATCGCTTCTAACTGAATCTCTCATTTTGGATAAACAACAATACTGCTATTTGAAAATTTACATGTCGATCTTTAGGAGGAGATAAGCTAAGACACCCACTTTTTTGACAAAATTTACTTGAAAAAAAGTAGTGGGACAACGAGACTTTTTTGTGGTTGTTTCTTGTAAGTTTTATGGTTATATAGAGATAACCAAAGTTTATAATACTCCTGGTGTTGACATAGTCATTCTATGTTTCCAAAATACTCTTTTGGTTTGGATGCCAAATATAATAGAGGAGCTCGCTAGAAGAAAAACTTGACTTTTACAAAAACCAGTCCAAAGTAGACCGCACCTTGGTTTTACACTCCTGGTACTTTGTCAACAACACACCTACTTCTGTAAAACCAAGTTTATTATTTATTTCAGTGTCTTCTATAGCGCTAACCATAGTTTGGTTTCTTGATTTTTGTTGTCCAGGTGATCATCAGAAAGAGTTGAATAAAGTTTCAAAAACAACTTTATTAAATTATTTTATAATCAAATTTTTTTTTAAGTTTTTTTTTTTTTTTTAGCGATTCTTTCTTTATTATTTATTTAGGCATAGAATACAACACTATATATTTGTATAGTTTTAGTGACTAAACTACGTTATAATTTATATAAGCCAGTACTAATAAAGAATTACTCGATCTATTAAACAGAAATTCTACAAAGAAGACCCAGATGTGACCTGCCTAAGTGGTTCATCTTTACCTTATCTGGGATTCCTAACTTCCTGAGAATTTATATCCCAAGAGTCTACAGTAGGTGCCTACCGACCTTGTCAGGATCACTGCCCTATATAACATATCACCAATCTGAAGAAAAATTCTCTAAAAAAATAAAAAAAAAGAAGCGCAAATAGGGTAAGGGGAATTACGAGAAGGAGGATATTATAAAATGAAACAAATACGAAAATGAATAAACTAAGAAAAAGAATCTAAAGTACTAATTAAACTAAAGAACCTATCTAACAAATTGGTATCTGCTAACCAGGATACTTATCTACACGATCATAGTAATTACATAGAACTCAGCTGACATATATAAAAAAACTAAACTACATGCACTTTAACCTGTGCTAAGGGCTAAAAATTATATGTACATGACTTTATCGTAGGACTGCATATCTCAAAATCTCTTTATCGCCTCGACTTTAAATCTATAATCCATTCCAAAGTATAACAAACTTAATCGACTCCACGTGTTCTCACTATCACGCCTCATCTATTTGATATAGAAGTCTTTAAAAATCTTTCAAATCTTCAATATGCAGGGTCATGTTCCCAAATAAGGAATCAATTTTTCTATGTAGCCACGTGTTTGTTGTGTTTATATCACAGAGTCACCGAATATAGAAGTAGTAAACAATATCGATCTTTTGATGGGAGGTAGCCAAATCCCCCGCTTTTTATCGAAAATTAGTTTTAGGAACATCAAAGCAGCAAGGTAAGTTGTGATTTTGCGAGTTTTAAGTTTTTTTTTTTAAATAGCGATTCTTATTTAAATACTATCTATATATACAAATATATATTAATAAAATTTTATTAATATTATATAATTTTAAAAAAGTTAAAAATATTTCAAAATTTTGTTTATGAAACCATCTTTTGAACTTTAACAAAAAAATTTTGCTAAATATTTATATAATAACTCAAACACTCACATAATAAATTTGTTGTAAATATATAGTTTATCTAAGTAATAAATAAATTATTTTTATAATAGATCTTGTAATTTACAGATAATTAATATATATTAATATATGCAATATACTTTGTCTAATTAAAATAGCCATATTGTCTGATTTTGATAAAGAAAACCAATCTTCCTAGGTCAGAGTGTATCAATTAGATATAATTTTATATGTCTAATGAGGTGTATCACTGAAAAGATTAAATTTTCTTGTCAAAATCAGCTGATATGTATTTATATATGCTCTAAAAAAAGAAATTTAGACTTTCTAATTTTACTAATTACAAGGCATTATAGATTAAAAAATATAATTAATCAAATAGTAGCTTGTATGAATACTCAGCCTCTTTTTTAGATTTATTTCAATAAATAAACTAAATATAAAAATGAAAATAGTACCCTCTCATTAATTATCTAGTTTTTTACACAAATCACTGTCTTATCATCATGATTATATGGTCACTTTTTCATGGTATCAAAGTGCATATTATTTAGCTTGCATGTCTATTACAAATATCTTCTTGTTTAAACAACTGCTACAATATCTTATCAACTGGTTCATGCAACTTGAAAGAAATCTGTTGAAGAAAGAACTAATAAATAAATGTAAAAAAAGTTGCTTATAGCATAACATATAAATTGTTCTCTTTTTGATATACTTCAAGGCTTCCTAATATTCCAAATTTTTTTGAAGCTTGATCATGTAACCCGATCTCTTTAAATCAATAACACAGATTTTTCTTCTGATATTTTTCTCATTTCTCTTTATGAACTTCTAATATTTTTGTTGTATTCTGAATAGGAATTGTTCTGATTCAGCTCAAGGCAGTCTCAGATAAGAATTTTGAAAGCTTTTGTCATGGCTGATTGTTGAGAACACAATTCGAGTCTACTAAACTGGCTAAAATCTATATATATTCTCACATTCAATCTTCCCAGATTAGGGCACATCAATTATATATAATTTCATTTTTTTTTTTTAGTATTAAGATGAGGCCTTGCCCCATATTTTTATTAGATATTATTAAGTATTGCCTTATATGGCTATATATCTATCTTAAGAATACAAGCTTAGACAACTTTTATCTACAACCTAAACCTACCAGAGTATATTATGTTTTCACCACATATTGAGTTATATCTAGATTTGGTGTTTAGACTATTTCTAGTTACCCACCATATTCACCCTATATCTTATCATCAAACTTTAGTTACTTCCAAATTGGTCTATTCGGAGAATCGGTCTTTTACGGCTTCCCAATTTGGTGTGCCTGTTATTAGGTACTTTATACTGGTATGTACTTTTCTATAGGTGGCCTCTCGTATACGTATCTTAAGCCAGGGTCCTGCTGCTATCATAAGAAGTATTGGTATTACATGTTAAATTTGGGTATCATCTAGAGGTAGTGCAATACTAGAGACAGTCACCAGCCCTTCCACTTACTTTTCTAGATATACTGATTTTGTATCTCAAGCCAGGCCCCTGCTGCCACCACCAGTTTGCCTTCCCCAGGTCTTGACATTTCTTAAGTTATCTGGTGTGGTTGTACAACTTCTACTCTCTTATGTACTCCCTTATATGGTATTCGCTAGGACTTTGCTTCGTGAAAACCCTTTTAAGTTATACAGCAACTACAGAGTTATACACTTTTAGCCATTAGCCTTTGTAATCGCTTTAATAACTTATCTTGTTAAAGATCAGCCTAACACCACGAAATTACTTAAGTAGCAAGCTAAATCACTTTCAGCTATTTCTAGTTGGTATAGCATTCGTGCTGGTAAATCCTAGCTCTTTTTGTCATAGACTTCTATACAGATATAACCAGAGCTCTAATTTGGTGCATTTAGATATACAGGAGTAGGTTACATTCTCTATGCCAAGTAGCCTTTTATAGTCATTCTACCGATGCCAGAGGTGCTTCCAATTCTAGTTAAGGCATAATCCTTTATCACAGCCCATGGTCATATATCACTACTTCACTCACTACTCCGGTTTTGATAGTATTAAATCATCCTTCCAAGCAAGTACCTAATGCTATTCCATATTAGAACTTATACACATGATCCGTTAATCATCCTTCCAAGCAAGTACCCTACAAGTTGAATGTAGGGATGTTGGTACTGCCAAATACGGAGGTGATAGGATGTTGGTATTGCCTCTTAGTCACCCAACCAAGGACTTATACGCGCAATCTTTTACTACCTGGACCTTCTACAATGCCGCTATTACACGTAGTGCCAACACTCCACAACCTGGTCTCTTTCTGAAAACTCCTTATTCTGGTCTCATACTGCACTTGGACTTTCCACAGGACTTCATATTCGATTATGGCCTCCGTAGGTTATAAAAACAAATTTATTAAATTTGTCTCCAGTCCGACTTGAACTGTTGATCTTGTTTGTGAGGGTTTGGGAGCTTAACCAATAAGCTATGGGACCCAAACCCTTTATATATAATTTCATATATCTAATGAAGAGCATCAATTATATATAATTTCATATGTCTAATGAAATGTATCAATTATATATAATTTCATATATCTAATGAAGCAAATCAATTATATATAATTTTATATGTCTAATAAAATGCATCAATTATATATAATTTTATATGTCTAATGAAGCGTCTCAATTATATATAATTGCATATTTCTAGTGAAGTGCGTCAATTATATATAATTTCATATGTCTAGTGAAGAGCATCAATTATATATAATTTCATATGTCTAGTGAAGTGTGTTACTAGAGAGATTATTCAAATCAGCTGATAACTTAAGAAAAAACTAACAAAATACACTCCAAAAATTTTTAAATCACAATATTAACCAATCTTAGCTTTAGCCATGATAGTTGTTTTTATTATAAGCTTTAAAACCTAATTTTGCCAAAAAATTCTCATCCAGGAGCTGCTTTTGAATCAAAACAATTTCAATCTGAAATACAATATTTTTTATTATCTCTATTTTATATTTTTCATTACCTCTCCTTTATGATCTTTATTTTTATTAATTATCTTACAAGATATTCTGTAAGTGCTGCTATGAATTATCATGTCGCACATATCTAATCTGAAGATACAATGTAACTATAACAACTAATTTTGCGATTTTTCTCGTCAGGATTGATACATATTATATATACATAAATTGTATAATAGTTTATAATACTGTTACAGTACCGTGGCCTACTTGACAACAGTACTATAACAATGATACGGCTACAAGGATCCTTTACAGATTTATAGTGGTGTTCAACAGGTAAGTATAATTTCTACAACAACTAGAAACTATACTCTTCTGTCTATAGCAGTTTGGGCAGACAATAGTTTATAGATAAAAATATATATTTTATTAGAGAGAATAAGATAGGCTATCCTTAGGTTCCTATTTCTAAAGAATCCTATAATATTACA
>CAJVQC010001486.1:0-10141 GCA_910592285.1 Racocetra persica
TTTTTTTAAAAAAAGTTCAAGTTCAAGTTCAGTTCAATTTTGAACTAAACTTGAACTTGACCAAAAGTTCAGTTCAGTTCAGTTCATAGAAACACTAATTACATAGTATCTATGACAGATCACAAAGAATATCTCTTAAAATTAAAAAACTATTTAGCAGAAATACATATACAGAAATTTTATTTTCTAAAATTTCTAATTTAATTGAGAATATTGAAAGTGAGAAATTTGCTGCAGTAGTTACGGATGTGGCATCTAATTGTCATTAGGGTTTCTCAAATATTTGATTTGATATTTGATGCGATTTGATGTGATTTGAGTTACATTGCATAAAATATAAATTATTCAATTAAATACTCTAAAACGATGATAGTACCTATAGGTACTATTATTGTTTTAGATTATTTAATTGAATAATTTATATTTTATGCAGTGTAACTCAAATCACATCAAATCATATTAAATATCAAATTAAATATTTAAGGAACCCTAATTGTCATTATACAAGAAAAAAAATTTAAGAAATATATTCTCATATTTGGGATATACATTGTGTAATACATGCAATTAACCTAATTGTATCTGATTTAATTAAAGAAAATAATATTAAAGATTTAATTAATAAATATAATAAGATTGTTAAGTTTTTTAAAAAATTACATCAAAGCAATTTATATTTTCAACAGGTTTAAATGAACTGAAAATTCGACTCGAAGGGCTTCATATATAGTGTTGAATTCATTAGGCTTCACTATTTTTCACTGACTCTATATTACGTGCTAGGCTCGTATTTGATTAGATAAATAATTTTTTGATTTTTGTTTTTTGCATACTGTAATACAATTTAATACAATTCGTTTTTTTAACATAGATATTAATAAAGCATTAAGATATTATTTCTAATACTGAAGTTCTTATACTATTGACTGATAAAGAATTTTTTACAAACTGCTTGTAGTTTATGCAAGATATTGTTTTTTAAGGGTTTTAATCAAAGATTTTGAGAATTTCACAATTCTATTTATATACTATCATATTTTATTCATTTCTGTTACCATAGTAAGTATCATATATATTCTTTATTTAAATATATATGAATAATAATTTAAAAAAAAATTTGAATTTTAAGGTTCGGGCTTAAGAACAGAGGCTTTAAAGAAGTAGCTCATATTGCTATCTCTCTTTGGCAAAGCCTTAACTATATTAAATAAAAGTCAAAAATTGATTACACAACTGTAGTGTTACAATTCAAGGCTATCTTTATATGACTTACCTTATATATCTAAAATAGATATACTAATTTTATGATAGGGATCAATAAATACCAAACTCAAACCCTTGGTTGAATTGGCATGTCAACTTTTTTCTATTTCTCTGTTGCAAACAAGTTGTGAAAGAAAATTTCTATTCTAAAGTAAATGATTGATGACAAAAGAATAAGAATAAATATTGACGATTTAGAAAATATAGCAAAAATTAGATTTTATTATATGACCAATAATAAATCTGAATTAAACTACTATAGAAAGAATTTATCAAAGCCAAATTGCAAGAAGCTGTTATTATCTTAGCAGTTGCTAAAGTTTTAGTTTTAGAAAAGAATTTATCTAGTCTGAAAGAAGTCTCTGAAATCATTAAAAATAGTTTATTGATTATTAGAGAAATTGTTGATTTATCTTAGTATAAACTAGAAAATGAAATAATTAATATAAATAGTATCTATAATATTAGAAATATGGAATATTTACCTGAACAATTGGTGGATAAATTTTTAGCTGAAGAATCAGCTTTGGTTAAAAATTATTTAAATTTATTGTAATATAAATTTACATTTTAATAAAAATTAAAAAGTCATGTTTACTTGTATATACATATATAAAATATATATATTTAATATACAACATATATTACTATATATAGCATATACTATTACATACAGTACATAATACTATATATGCATATAATGCTACCTACGACATATAATATGATATATAGCATTATACCATATTTGTAGCAATAATGTGGCAAGTAGTATTATATACTGTAATATATTCTGGGTTGTAATTTTTGAAATGCACAAGCAATACTACCTGTTTGATTGCTATTTTAATTTTTTTAGATATATACTTATTTTCATTTTAGATCTGTAAGAAGCCTTTGATATAGTAAATAAGTTTAAATATTGTAAAAGGTATAAGAGTAACAAAGTTTGTATTCATGAGATATTGTAAGAAAAGCATTTTCTTTAGTATCAAGTAGATTAGGTTGCAAGTATTTTAGTTAATAATGGTAATCTGATTAGAAGTTTTATAATTCTTAGTTGCATCATTGTATAAATTTGCATACTCTTTTTGGTATACTAGTATTGTATTAGTATTTTTTGTGAATGTAGTAAAGAATTTTGTATCCTGGTATTTGAATTTTAGTTATATTGCTGAAGGTATTTCTATTTGAGTTGAGATAAAATTAAATTTGTGTCTAACAAACTATCAAATACTAGCTACAGTTTGTAGAGCTATTACTATTGTATCATATATTCAGAGCTACTGATCAAATAGCATTTTGGTTCTTTTTGCTATCTTGTTTTGTATATAATTTGTCTATTTTAAGTTGTTGGTATATTGAAAGTTGGTAATTTAAAAGTTTTTTGTATAATCTCACTTTAAAATAATTTCTGAGTAAAATTAAAGTTTATTATAATAGCTAAATATATAGATAATATAGTAGAAGATAAGTGAACAGATAGAGTTAGATTGTTGAATTAGTAATGATTGGTTGTAGTCTAGCCAATTTTTTCTCTTTCTGATTTTTTGATAACATTGTAATAGACTTGTATATTGTATAATCAGCCATATTGTTTGTTGATCTATTGCTTGTGTGAATAAATATTTGTTAGCTTGATTTGTGTAGCTGCTAGTTGTGTTGCTTGTAGAAGGTATTATATTATTGTTTACTATACAGGCATTAATATTGGTTATATCTTTTTGAGAATTTGGTGTAGTTCTTGTTGCCTTGTTTGCATTTTTATTTTGGTTAACATTGTCATCTGTATTGATTTCTGCTATCAGATTGTATGAAACTAGTAGTATTTTAATACCACATAAAATTTTTGTATATCTTTATAACCTTTAATTATTATCTCTAGATTACAGCTACAAGTACTTCTAGATAGCTTGGTATTAATATTTACAAAGTTGTATTTTAAATTTGTAAGGCCAAATAGAATTAATTAGGTAGCCTTATTGTGCTTGCATATCCATTATACAAAGAATTTAATCAAATTCGAAATATATTCTGACTTGATGAGGTTGATAGTGAATATATATCTATTTGTCAAGTCAGAGACAATGAAAGAGATAGTAAAAGTGAGGTTTGCTTAGTCTTTAATAGTAATATTGATAAATTTTTAGTATATTCTATTGTTGGTTCTTTTTGTTATACATCTGCTGTTGTTGTTATGATCTTGAGGTTAGTTGTTTTGCAAGAGAAATAAGCTAAAAGATCTATGAAAAAGCTACTTTGTTGTATACGTAGAAGTTTGTATTTGGCTATTGTTTGTGTTGCTGTTGGCAGCTAGTATATTATCTTGAGATATCTTTTGAGGCAAAGTTGACAGATCTATAGAACTTTTGCTACTTGCAGATAGAGAGTTGTAGGGATTGTTGTTTCTGTATTCTTCATTTAGTAGTTGTTGTTTTAGTAGATATTCCTAATAGAGTTTATTATTTCAATATATTACCAGCAATATTGGACAAGTTTATTTAAGGGGTCTTGCTATATTCACTTAGTAATTTCTTTAGTTATCTTCATTTAGGAGTTTTTTCTTGCTTCAGTTTTGGTAAAATTGATTAATAGAATAGTTTTTTTAATATTAAAAAGTGTTATTACAAAAGTTTTTATATTAATTTATAATAAAAATTTTTATCTAAATAAGATGTAGTTAATTTTTATAATCAAAACTATCTAAAATTTTGTCAGATTATTTTTTGGATATTTAATTTTATATAAATATTGAAAATTAAATAAGGTTAAGTATTCTACTAACTTTTTTAAAAGCTATTTTAACAATATTAATATATTGTACAGTATTATAAATATAAGTTTTTAGTTTTTAAAGCAAATTAACTAATAAAAATCCAATTTCTTTTTGAATAAATATTTCAAATTTCACATAAGCAAGATAAGATAATTACAAAATTAATTATCTTGTATATGTATTAATTTTACAAAATATTATAAAAATATTAGATTTATTTATTTTTTTTTTCAATATTAAGGTGATCTTTTTGTTGCATACCTTTATTTGATTATAGTTATAATTTTTACAGTATGCTTTTTACATACTATATATATATTTAAAGAGTACAACTAGTTATATTTGTAACTTTTGGTTGCCTATTTAAGTAGTCTATTTATTGCTAAGTTTTACACTAGATGTTATACCTATAATCTGACTAGGGGATTATCTATTTAAACCCTCTACGCCTATATGATTATACTGTTAATTGAGCAAGAATCTATTTCGGATACCTTTAATTTTAAATATCGATTTAAGACTTTAAGGCAGGCTCTTTATTTTCAAGAGCCCTTTATCCTTGAAGCAAACTTGCTAGAGCCTTCTGTACTTACAATCTGGCTGATCTAATCTTCAGTTGATATGTATAAGCTGAGGCCTATTACTTGTATCCCAGTTTTTATATTAGGTACTATGGCCTGATCGCCACTACACAATCTACTTCTGCCCTTATAGAGTTCACCCAAACCCCAGTATATATATTACAGACTGTTTATAGTATTTCTGACTTTTAAAACTACCAATCCAGATGGTCTAGAAGAGTTGTGATCTACTTCTAGTTCTATGGTTAGGTTCTTTTCTTTTGATAAAATATTAGATTTATAAGTATTAGAAATAACGTGTATTAATTGTTAATTTTAGCTAATCAGAATTTGTATAGATTATCTAATAAAAATAAATTTTTATTATATTTATTTTGATTACAGTCTGACCTCCCTATAATCACACCCCATATAGTCAAACCTCTATTTAAGCACCCAATTTTGTGTGATGAACTTAAAATATAGTAAAAAAATCCCATTATAGTCACAAATCACTTATAATCACTATCACCTTAAAATCTAATTTTTAAGTCAAATTTATTAATAAAAATACCTCTTTATAATTACTAATTTATTAATTAAAAGGTTTTCTGACTAAGTTAATTGCCTTTGAGTCTTTAAGTAAAGTTGTAGAGCTATTAAGATGAATTTAATAGTGATTAAATCATCAAAATCAGCATAGTGAATGCTAAGATATCTTCGAAAAATGTTTTACTAACTATAGAAAAATTCTTTATATTGTTTACAAAGAATTTATATAGTGGCAAAAAGTTTTTCAAAGATAACTTAGCAACCACTAGTCCGATTTTGATGATTTAACCACTATTAGATTCATCTTAATAAGCTCTACAATTTTACTTAGATACTCAAAAATAGTTAACTTAGTACAAAAAAAACTTTTAGTTGTAGGACAATCATGACTAATGAATTACCAATTAATTATTGATTGGCTGAAGATCACATGATATTAATCTGATATTTGTTTATAGTCACACCTTTATACAATCACCAAAATAGGGTATGACAGACTTTGTGATTATATAGAGATCAAACTGTATTTATTAACAATAAAATATGTAAATCAATTTTATAAATAAAATTTTATAATCATTGTTTATTAGTTTAATACGTATGTATAGTATAACAAAAGAGTAAATAACAGATAACAAATAAAAGAATAATTAATAGAAATATATATTTTAATTTTTTGTTAACAATAAAATATATTCAATTTTTATAAATAAAATTTATACTTACTTTTTGTTGATTTGATATATATAGTATAACAAAATAGTAAATAATATATAACCAATAAATGAATAATTAATAGAAAAATATATTTTAATTGTTTGTTGACAATAAATATATTAATTAATTTTTATAAAAAAAATTCTACACTTTATATACTATTGATTTAACAAATATAGTATGACAAAAAAATAAATAACAGATAATAGATAAAAGAATAATTAATAGAATAATATATTTTAATTGCTTATTAATAATAAAATATATTAATTAATTTTTATGAATAAAATTTTACACTTATATTTTATTAAATTAAAAGTAGTATAATAAAAGAGTAAATAACAAATAACAAATAAAAGAATAATTAATAGAAAAATATATTTTGATTATTTATTGATAATGAAATATATTGATTAATTTTTATAAATAAAATTTTACATTTACTCTTTGTAGATTTAAAATATGTAGTATGATAAATAACAAATAAATAAAAAATAATTAATAGAGAAATATATTTTGATTGTTCATTAACAATAAAATATAAGCATTTGTAGATTTGTTAGTTTCTCTATATATGGGATATTTATGAGCTATCAAATGCTAAACAGATATTAAGACTTTTTGGTTACACAAATTGATCTTAATTACTATATTACTATCACATTAATAGTATTCAATAGCCAAGTGTACTTCTCTAATCCATTTTATAGGCTAGTTATCTGGTATTTGTGCTGATGATCAATTCTTTGAGTACAACCTATATGAGCTATTATGTATCTCATATATTAATTATTTTTTTATTTATATAGAGATTTCGAAGCTCCTAGTAATAACCTGATCCTGCTTCAAGAGGTATGAATAACACATCAATAATATTACAAAATTTTTTATTCTTAATTTGATCAAGTTCTAAGATTAATTCATTATTGGGCATTTCTTCATTGATTAATTCTTCAATTTCACAATTATGAAAATTTAATATCCTTTTCTTTTTCTTCACTATTTCTAAATTTAACAAGAATGAGATCACAAAAGTCATATGGAATTTCATCATCATTGTTTTTACTGCTATCTATGTCTACATATATGGATTTATGTTCATCCAAGAGTAAAGAAGAAGTATTTCATCATCAATCGATTTGGGTTTTAAATTTTTACTTAATCTACTTTGCTTTTTTTGATCTGAACAGACATTGCATGTAGTATACATTCAAGTTTTACCTGTGTGCGTTCTTGTAAATTTAGCAATTGGTTTATCTTTTTCACAATGAGTGAAATCTAGAGTTCTTCAGCATTGGCGATATTAATAACATCATTCAAGGTAAATATTTTTATTTTTATTTTATATTGTTACAAGTTTATTTTTATTTTATTTATTGATAGTGATATTAACAGGTAAATTAAGAACAGAAACAGTATATTTAATACAATTGTATAAAATCCTAAAGGTCAAAATCAATCATTTATATACATTTTGTGGGTCATAGAAACTTAAGTGATAGTGATAAATCTTATAATGAATATATTTTTCTTAGCTAAATTAATAAATTTCCGATGTTGATTCAGATGATGTATTTTGGTGACGTATTTTATAATTAATATTAAAATAGTGATTTTGAAATAATTATATATATATATATAATCTTCACACTATATAATTTGCATAATTATTTCTAATCATTTCTATATATATATATCAGACAATGCAAGAGTTGGTTAATTCTGTATACTTGTAATTAGAATATATTAGCTAATATATATGAAATTATTAATTCAGCCACATTCAAAAAAAGAAGCTATAGCCAATTTTTCAATTACAGCTTAACCAAATTCTTTTATTTATTGTTATTTATTTAATATAGTTTAAGATACTTTTTAAGAATATAATATTACAGATAAAAATAAGAAAAAAATAAAAGTCTAATCCATCAAAAAAAGCAGTTCAAATATTTTTTTTTTATATTCAGATATTGATCCAACTATTGAACAATTATCAATGAATACAGTATCCAGAGTGTCCAAAATTCTGTGATATATAAATCTGCTTATACTAAAAATATTTTTGCCTATTGTTTCTATAAGATAAAAGTAACTTTAATCACTTTATAAAATCTAATACAATATTAAAATTTTTTTAATGTGAGCAGATTTATGCACTACAGAATTCTAGATATTCTACTAGTATCTAATTGACCAAGTTCATCGTATACTGTATTGCATATTATAAAAGGTAAATTTGCTTTTCAATACAAGAATATACTACAATAATACACTAATATAAACTAAACAACTCTAACTAAACCCTAATAATATAAGGCTATGATCGAAGTATAGAAAGAATTGGTCTGAGTAACTAGGGTCAATTAGAGCTCTAAATCATATCATGAGTATCTTACTATGATGTTACAGTATTTGGTTACTTATTTTTATCATTAATACAGATTTATTTATCAGAGAGAATTAGTAGAGCCAAACACTTCTACTTAAAGAACATAGATATTTCAAATTCTCAGAACTAATCACAAGTTACAGTGCTCTACAAAAGTTTCCCCGCATCTGTAATTTCTGAAATTTCTTGCGTAGAACCTTAAAATTTTATATAGGCAAGGGACATTGAGTATGCAGATCATATTAAACTTCTTCGAGCACTGTATATAGTAAAAATGCCCACGCTGCTTATATGCCAAGTTTAAATCAAAAAATGCCTCTTCCTTTGCATAAGCGATATGAAATCGTCTTTTTAACCAGCCACCCAAAAGGCTTCAAGCTCTCATTTCATAAGATAGCAAAGCAGGTTTGCTGTGACAAAAAAACAGTGAGAGAATGGGCAAAAAGGTGGCAAGAAAGCAAAAACTTAAGTGACAAACCAAGATTAGGTTGTCAACGAGCCACCACGCAAAGACAAGATAACCGGATTTTGAAGCTTGCAAAAGAGAACATAGATATTTTAGCACTAGAAATCCACCATGAGTTTTTTAAACAGAACATAGACATTCACGTGCGTACCATTCAACGGCGCCTTGGTGAAGGTGGAGATCGCTATTACAGAAAACTCACAAAGCTATTGCTTGGAGAGAAGCATAAAAAAAAAACAGCTCTCGTGGGCAAAGAAATATAAGGATTTTGATTGGGACACTGCGATATTTACAGATGAAAGTACATTCTGCTTGAATCAATGGTTAAAAAAGGCTTGGCAGTTCGTCAGGGCAAGGAAAATAACCTGTTCCATCAAGCATCTATTGAAGGTTCACATATGGGGTGTTTTTCTTCTTCAGGCTTTGGAAAGTTAGTCTGCTTTACACAAAACCTTAATGCACAATATATGACCACCCTGTATGAAACAGCCCTTCTACCTTCTGCTATGGACCTTTTTGGTGAAGATTGTGATAGTTGGATTCTGCAGGAGGACAATGACCTGAAGCGCCATTTAAAAATTGCGAAGGCATGGAAGGAGGAATTAACATCACAGTTCTCCTCTGGCCATCGATGTTACCCGACCAAAACATGATTGAGAATGTCTGAGGACTTATGAAAATGAACCTGACAAAAAAAAATTAGAAAGCTTAGTACTCTGAAGGCGCAGATAACCAAAGAATGGAATCAATTGCCTAAAGAGTACATGGCTAATTTGGCAAGGAGTATGAGGCATCATGTGGAGGCCCTAATTGAATCTGAGGGTGATTATACTATACATTAATTTTCATGTAATTTAATGTTCTTTTAAATAAAAAAAAATTTTTTTCTCTACCATATCTCTGTGCGAGTTATGGGTGCGGAAAACTTTTGTTGGGCACTGTAAATACTCTAATTTCTTTAACTTAGAACTTTGAACTCTCCAGAATTATGTTTTATTTCTGGAGGAAACCTCTATTTATATAATAGATTTTTTACTTATACAAGAATAATACAAATTTTGATTTTTCTAGCTTTTCTAATTTTTCATGTTTTTCTTATTTTTTCTACTATTCTAATTTTTCTTATTGCAACAATTTTTTAGGAAGGATGATCTTGCCATTTACAATGTATATATAAGATTAGAGATAATTGCAATAAATATTATTTTAACTGGTATTATAATTAAGAATTAAAAAAATGATATGCATAAAGTATTTATTACAATACTTAATAGACAATTCATCTATCATCTAGAGAGGATCTGCAAATTTTATAAGTAAATTTTACTATTAAGCCAAATGTAAAGAGATTTCTTCTAAAACTTTTTTCTTACTAAGTAAATCACTCTTGGGCTTCTAACAAAAGTTGTAGAGCTCATCAA
>CAJVQC010001487.1:0-10137 GCA_910592285.1 Racocetra persica
AAATTTTTTGTAAATTTCATATTAAAATATTTAAAATTTCCAGCTTCAGCCATTTCCAGCTTCAGCCACGACAATAAGTATTTGCAATTGTTTAAAAAATACTCAAATAAATTTGAATATAAAAAAAATTTAACTTCCAAAATACTAAATAAAAAGTATAGATTCAATAAATATCTTTGGAAGATGCAAATAAATATGCGATACAGAAAAATTTTGAAACTTGATAAAATATAATAATCTGTTACTTTGCAAAAATTCGATAGAAAAAATCTGGTTCATTAACTACTAAAAAATCAACGTTGTTAAAAAAAAGTTCATATTTTACGATATCTAAAAAATTGAAATTGTCAAAGTTCAGATATGTAATTTTGATTATGTTATTATGAAGTTTATTTATAATAAATAATATAATTTTAGCATTAGCTTTTATTTATCTTTTTATTTAGAAATATTGAAAAAAATAGCACCAAAAAAGTTATCTTCTCGTTAGCGTTAACCACATTTATAACTATTGATTTTTGTTCAAATATTCTTTTTTTACTTTTCTTTATAGAAAAATCAGTAATGAGAAAAACAAATACAAAAAAGAAAGCTAATACTGTACCAGTAGAGTCAGATATTTCTGAACATTTAGATGACCTGCTAAAATCAAAAAAGTTGCAAAAATCATATACAACAAAGGATAAAGTAGATTTGTAAGATTATATATACTAGTATATGACCCGTGCCTCTGGCACGTTAAATTATTGGATCTAGCTGCTGCATCAAAAGTGTGATTGGGGGGAGTACGGAAATTTAATGGAGCTTTATTCACAGTAGATTTTGATTTGGATTGGCTAAAAATGATGCTCAAAATTTAAAACAAAGTTACTTCAAATTTTACTAATGAAACGAAAGCTGTTCAGTAAGTAAAAAAGTGTTTGGGCTAATTTTACTAAAAAATTCTATTTTCAAAATGAAAATGGTAAAAGTTAATCGAGGAAAAAAAGTATATAAACAATTATGTACTGCAGGCTAAAGTTTTGTAAGTAGATCACGGCTGGTAGCAATCAAAATGGAGAATCTATCATGACAAATTTGGCGTGGTAGATAGGTCTTTACTATTATGTTAAAGTATACATAAAATATCTATTCTATAAGTAATATAAATTGTTTAATTTTAAAATTAGATAAATTGTTAAATCTGACTATGTACAATATTTATTTATAAACTAAAATTCATGTAAATGATGATTATAAATTCAAATTACATTCGGCATTATTTTAATTTGTGTATTTAGGCCGCTTGAAGTTGAAACTTCGTTTAACGTTATCCCCCCCTCCATCTTCCGGGTTCCCCCCAAAAATTAAACAAATAGAAATGAAATTTTGATCGCCAGCATAGCAGTCGGGCTTTTTCGGTTTACGTCCGGGATTTCTCGATATACTATGTTTAATTTTTATGTTTGTTTAATTTTCATCCCTCCCCCTTTATAAATACGAAAAAAAATAACGTTAAACGAGGTTTTAATTTCAAGTCGCCTTAGATGCTAATAGATTATGGTAATAATGTCAAGTATTTGCTAGCCGTACTGTTTTGAACTAAGGTAGTACTAAAGTAAATTTGCAAGGTAGTAATCATTTAGTGAAACATGTATATTTAAAAATTTAATCGAATTTATGGGTAAAATAGACGTTTAAATGTAGTTCTTATGAGAAACCTTTTAATGTTAGCAGGTTTAGGATATTGCAACTCGTAAAAGAGTAACATTCAGTTCACAAATTTTGATTTCTTATAAAAGTATTTACTAACATCACTGTCATAAATATTAGTTCCGTAATGTACTACTTTATATGTTTTATATTCTTAGCACTATAACGGTCAAGATTTTTTTTTGGTATAATTTTTACAGCAAACTACTATCAGTAGCATAAGTGGGCACGACTTATGAGTTTGCGTATAAATTTTAATTGTGTGCGCACGTACGTACGTACAGTACGTCACTTTTCGATTTTCATCATTTGTTAATACAGAAGTGGTGGTTGCTGACGTTATTAGTAGTTAAGCAGTTTATGCTGTAATTAGCAATGCAATATAAATATATATAGTTATTTACTATCTCATTCTTTTTTTGCGTCTTTTTTTTTATTGTTTTCAAAAAAAAAAAACGTTTTATTACAATTTTCTTGGAGCAGGATTTTTTTTTCAAAGCGCAGTATTTTTTTTTAATTAAACTCATAGGTAAATCGATAATACTTTTTATTTAATATACTTACCTCGTTCTTGACACTATACTGAAAGGTATATTATTTTCTAAATTTTATAATTTATTTTTATTTTACTTTATTTTAATTTTGACTAAAACGTTTATATTAAAATATTTTCGCGAAGCATGAAACGTTATAAGGAAAATACTTTTAGCGAACGTTTTAATGTTATTTGTGTTCTACCTTGATTTTGCTAACAGTAATAAGTATTTTCTTTTTGAACATTAAGTTAAAACGATATTGTGATATTGTTCATAAAGATCAGCTTGTTACACTATAATTTTGTGTAGATCATTGGTTTAGCAGTACCTCGGAATAAACAATATTAAGAGTAGAACAATCATCAACTTCTGAGGGGAAAAGAGCTTTAAGCGATTGAAAAGAAGTACATCGAGAGAGAGCTATGTAAAGTTGGCCATGTGTTAAGACTGGAGTTCAAAGATCTAGGCCAACATGTGTTAACGATTGTCCTTGAGACTTATTTATTGTCATGCAAATGCAATGTGAACCAGAAACTGTTTTCGTCTAAACATAAAGAGTAATTCTATTGAAGAGGGTGTTAAAGTAATACGAGAAATAAAAGCTAAGTTTCCAGCATGGTCCCCACAGAGAATACGTGTTTCAATAACATGTTCTGTAAATCGAGTTACTATTAGGCGAGAGCCATTACAAAGTTCTTGGAAAGGTGCAATATTACGAAAGAGCATAATGGGGCATCCAATTTTGAGTTTAAGTTTAGAAGGTAGCATGCCAGATAGATTGAGAGAGTTTAAGTATTCTATGGGATATACATTGCGATTATCAGCCCCTTCTTCTATAATGGCATCATCTGTGCTTAAATATGTATGTTGGTCTCCAGAAAACATATCTAAGATAACATGGTTAATATCTTGCACATCATCATTTTAAGCAGATAAAATTGTTCTTTCTCTTAAATAATCAGCATTAGATATTTTGGTATGGAGATTAGGGTATATCGCATCAATAAGGGCTTTTGTGTCGGTGTCAACTTTCATTTGTTGTGGAAGCACAATATTATTATCAGATTCAGACGTATTCGTTTCATTTCCAACCTAAGAATCATGTGATTAAATATAAAAAGTCAGGTATTTAGAATATATAACTTTATTTAAAAGTAGTGATAATTTTGCTTACTTCAAGTAGCCAATTTGCATAAGCTTGATTTTCTATAGATCCCAATTCTAAACGTATATTTCTATGTAAAGTGAGTATATTTATATACTGCCATAAGTGTGATCGTTGGAAACATGTATTAACTATCTGTTCTCTAGATCCTTTAACGACGATGGGCAGAATTTGACAGAAATCACCACCAAATACAACTGTGATTCCTCCAAATGGTCGCTAGTCATCACAAATATCACGTAAGGAATGATCGATGGCTTTAGCATAGTAACAGTGCTGCATAGATACTTTGTTCCATATGATAAGTGCTGTATGGCATGCTCAGAATTTTTATCGATAAAACAGGATAAGTTGTCTTGAACGTCAATAGGAATTTTGAATGTTGAATGTGCTGTGCGGCCTCCAATAAGTAAAAAAGATGCAATCCCTGACGATGCAACACAAATGACGATCCTTCCTTCGCTACGGATCTTCATTGTAAGAATATTGTAAACAAATGTCTGCTAATTCCAGCTGGTCTGTTTAGAAAATAGATTTTACCACGTTCGTTTGTTATGGAATCAAGAACATCGAGGTAAGCGGCATATTGTTCAACATTTAGTTGTAGAATACGACTATTAACAGAATTGCGAAGTTCTTCATAGTTCCACATCAATTGTTCTGCAATAAGTCAGTTTCTACGTGAATTATTCCAATTGTGTTCCCAATGAGGCATCGAAGAATACATAGCAAATAACTGATTCGAATTGCAAAGAATCTCATCAAGAAGAAAGAGTCAATAATCATAAATCTGATTCTCTGTTAGTTCAGCAATCATGGATCAAGACATAATCAAAAGCCAAGGTCATCGCAGATATTCTCACGAAAATGCATCCATAAATTTTCTGGGTGAGTTGGATTACATTGAGTAAGAATAATTGCAAAAAGAGACCGTAGCTAGGATCCAGTTCATATAATTGCAGCCTTTTCTAAGCATTGGATCCATTCATTATCATCTTCTAAAAGACCAAGAGCCAGACATGTATCTTTAAATATCAGATAGATAATACCGTTAACTGTTTGTAAATGTTTAAACGATTGCGGACTATAAATGTTGATAAGAAGAAGCCGTAGGTAAAAACATTCTCCTGCAAAAGGATTAGCAAAGTATAATCTGCCAATAGCAAAGCCTTGTTTTCGAATCGTCTATTTCTTGCTAGTTTTATTCCACGTAAAATGTTGAGAGAATTCTTGATATGTATAATGGCGAGCAACTTCTATAGTAGCACAGGCTTCAAAAAAGGCAGTTAGTGTAGTTTTTTGATGTTCAGCTTGAGCAAGAACAGCAACTGCTTCATTATTAGAGCCAAAAACAACTTGATGCATTCCTAGAAGATGTAGCGCCAACTTTACAATATTCGGTACTTCCTCATGTATATGCATACCAAAAAAACACCACGCTGCTTCTGGTGCACCTATGTATCTTGCATCAAAAAAAAGTTTAATTTTATCATGCTTATTTCTGAATTGTATTATCATTCTGTCATGGCCCTTGTAAATATATTTGTGTATATATTTTACAGCCCGTATGGATACACAAACTTCAATATTAATATGGCAATTATATTTTCAGCTAAGCATTGGATTGTACAGCACTACATTCCGGTTATCAACAGTCTTGCCATTAATAATAAATGTTTGCCTGTTAGCTCTTCTGGTATAGAGCGGATAACTATCTTTATCCATTGATATCATTTTTTGAAATGCTTTCGGAAATCTTTTGTGCAATTGTTGTTTTCTATGCAAGGTGCTTTAGAATTGCAGGTACCGCATGGTCCATGAATCATACAACGTAAGATAGTATTAAAGAGTATAGGATCGTTATCTCTATTTGAAAGTTTAGCACATACGATGCAATCAACATTAGTAGTGGTTCTGATTTTACTGTCTAGATGAAGAAAAATAAGCAAATGCATATGCGGATGACCATGTTTTTGAAACTCTATCATGTATACATAAGCTACTACTTTTTTCAGAACGTTATTTTTTTTAATATCGTGCATAAGAGCATGACGTTTAAGTTCAAACACGCATGCAATCAAATCAGATCGATTAGCTGCAGTTTGACCAGTTAATAATTCGTTGATAATTTCTGGCCAATTTGGATTTGCTGTCATAGTTCCAAATATATCAGGGTGATAAAAAAAGTGAATTATAGCCATAGAGTCTTGAAAAACTTCTAGCATATGATATGGACTTCCAATATGAGTCAAAGAGAGAACTATTTGACAACCTAAATTATTTAGTAATATTTTTTGATTTGCAATATTTCCAACTGTATCAGCAAGTCTTGGTACACATCTGCACATAGTGTAGCTTGGTGCAAGTGTAAATATCTTAGCCAATTTTGTTCTGTAGAAGCCCAAGCGTCAACTATAAACTCTTGCAATAATTTTCTGCTATAAAGAATAGTCGAAAATTCATTTTTGCGAGGAAACAGGCAAAATAAATAAAAATTTATTTGTGTAATGCGTGAAGTCTGATCTTGCTCTTCGTCATAATCATGGGTATTAATTAAAGACAGAGCTAGGTCTGGATACCATCTGAGCTCACCACATGGAAACAACAAATCGTAATGAAGTAGCAGGTATGCTGGTGACTTTTATAGATATGCTGAAGTTGACTTCTACGTAATCTGAGTATAATATTACGCATTGCTTCAGGAGGTGATCTGTCGCCAGGTAAAATAACAGCTATTTCATTCGCAGTAGGAAGATTATATCATCATCTATCAGTTGTACTATTGAAATGAAGGCAAACAGCATGTTTAGAATTAGAAGCACCTCTTTCTTTAGCTTGCGCAAAAATTTTGTATGCTTGTTGATATATAGAGTAGAATATGTGGTGCTCTTGTAGAATCTCTTGCAATTCCCATAATGTTTGAGGATTCAAATTTCTATTTTTGCACATTCGTGTTTGATGTGCAAAGTCTGGGTCATAAATATAAAGTTGAGCATACCATGCAGTCATATTAGATTCAGAAAGAAGTGTGCCTGATTGGTGTTGTAGTTTACTGTAAATTCGAAAAGTATACAGGGCCTGTTCACAAAAGACAGATTGATGGTCACTCCAAGCGAAGTGAACACATGCGCTGCATTATTTTGTCGTATATTTTCATAAAATTCTTTAGAACGTGCATTCTGGCATTCAAAGATCTGACGTAATAGTAAAGGTAGTTCTTGAAGAAGATTGAGTTTAACTTTTTCATGATGACAATATTTTCCAAACTTTAGATTTTTTTTCAAAGACACTTGAATGCGTTTGTCCAACTAATAGAGTGCACCACAATAAATATATTCTTTATCCATATGACCAAGGTTATGTTGATTATTGCTTTGATTTAACTATATGGAAGATTCGTGTTCTTATTCTTTTCTTTGTCATTGAGCAGTAGATCATTGATTAGTAGTTTTCTCCATGCGCTCACGCTCTCTTCTTGCTTGTTGGGCAATTGATCTTCTACTTTGGGGTTGTGCGATTTGGTCACATGAAAGTTGGTTCATGTTCAATGTTAATTTGTATATAGAAAAGAAAATATAAATAGAAAAGTTTGAAAAAGCAATAAATTTAAAAAAAAAGTAAACAACTTTCCTGTTTATTTTCCATGCTATTATATATATAAGTCCAGCCCCAGACTGGGTCCTAGGAACCATATGGGTATGTGTCATAAAAAAGTCATGTTGTTTACATTATAAGGTGAAAAAAACTCATATATAACGTAAATAAAGGGGAACCCTTTTATTATAAAAAAAATTACATGTATACTAATAAAATGCGTTAAATTAATAGAAAATGATATGAAAGCATAGTTAAAAAATAAAAAGACCCTTTAAAAAAATGATAACATGATAGAATGTGCAACAGAAACCTAGTAACGATGTCAAAATTGCAATTGCACGTAATATTACATAAAAAGAAAGTACGTGTTTATTTGCAAAAAGCAGTTATTTCTCAAAAATTTTGTATAAGAAGCCACCTTTAGTAGTCTGCAAAAAAAAATTACTGATTAATTATACTATACCCACTAAATGCAAACTACTTAGCATGCTCTACGACAATGGTAGGTGAAAGTAAAAGTCTAGAATACTATACTGAGGGAGATCCAAATATATGCCAAAATAAAATGTAACGCACAACAATTAAGAAAGTTAAAAAAAAGATCGTAAAGCAACATTAGTTCTCTATCAAAGCTGCAGTTTAACGAAAATTTTAAAACTAACAAATGTGTTTGTGTTATTTTGCTCTATTAATCTAAACCATATTGTACTATAACATTCCAATACTATGATTTCTAGATTCATATAAGTTGTATATTGTAAATATAACAACATGTAATATGTTAGAAGAAAAGTGTACATATAGAATTAAAAGCAGTAACTGAAAGGTGAATGTAAGTAAGCATTAATCCTTTTTTTAAGGGTAGGTTGTTATCAGTAGTAGTACGCAGTGAGTTATAGAGTAAAGGATATATAGAGTATTTGGGTAAAAAGGTTTTTTTTAAAAAAATGCATACATACTTTAGTATTTATTTGTAATCATTACCCGAACTTTTAGTAATCATTACCTGAACTTGTAATGCAAATACTTTTTATTAATTTCATGTATTTTAGAATATGACTACGAAAAAATGCATATTAATAGATCTTTACATTAATATATAGTTATTGCCATATATAAATAGATATTCTGGCTTGAATTCAAATGGTGGTTTGAGGTAATAGTCCATTTTACATATGCACGTACGTACGTACAACATGTATGTAGTATATATTTAATGTGTATAGTCATGTAGATTTGGCGATCATTATTTATATAAGTTACACAGCATGTATGTAAAAACCAGTGTCCAATCAGATTGTGTTTTTATCTTCTATGTTTTATCTTTCTGATGTTCCTTAATATATAATAGATATGTATCATGCAATCAAAACTGATTTTTTTTTTTTTTATTTAAAGAAAATATTGATATAGATTTGGAGACCAATGAATTAAATAATAATAATTCACAACCTAATGCTTGTACCCAACATCAATCAAGCTGCTCACTTTTTATAGAATTACAGAATAGACAATCTTATATAGAAAAGCAGCAAAATCAAAACAAGGCCTCTCAGATTTGTGAATCACCAAGTAATCATAACAATCTTGAATATTTGCCTTTTATTGCTAATAAGTATTAACTTAAAGTACTGCCTCAATTGAATACAAGATCTACTGCTTCAAGAGTCTCAAGAGTTCAATCAATTGAATCTAATATTAATTCTTTGCTTGAGTAGCCTAATAGTTATGGCAAATATTCTTCTAATCGAAGATATCATCTATATTCTGATGAAGCTAAATCTTCAGAAGATGAAATCTTTTCTTCACTTAATCAATATTATAATACAAATTCTTTTGAAAAGTTATCTTATTCAGTTTCTCTATTAAATATACAAAATACTATTTAATCAGAGTTATCAGCCTTGTTTACAAAAAGTAGACTCTTTTTTCAAAATAAAACATATCTTGTATAATAGCTAGAAATATATAAAGACATAATATTACAGATATTGAACTCCATTCTTGTATTACCATCTGTTGTACCAAGTCAGATTAGCAGCAATTTATCTGTTATTATTTATTTTTCTGATAGCTATTTTTTGCTAACAAGCTATTTATCTAGCATTATATGAGGTTAGAGTTAACATTTTATTAGTTTCAGATATATTTTTTTTTTAATAAATTGTCACTTTGTAATGTAGGTAAATAGTTTGTCTAGAAAATTAGATGTAAACTATTTATATAAAATACAATAATTATTTAATTTAAATACTAGCATTCTTTTCTAACTTATCAAATTTGGCAAAAATTCTTTTTGAGCAATCTCAGATTTTATTTCTTCAGACTCAAATGCCAATAAAAAGAATATACTCTTTATTGATTAAAAGTATTATTGCTAATATAGTCAATATACATCTTGATTGGAATAGAATCTTAAGTAAATAAGGCAAGTATTTAAAAACTTTTATAGCATCTATAATAATGATATTGTCAAATTGGCAAGTATTTTAATTAGAAAAAAAAAGCAAATTATTATTTATTATTATTATATATTTCATGTTTTATAATAATAAATAAATATATTACAACAATTAAACTATATAAACTCTCAGCTATTACTTCTAAAATTACAATGTTCTTTACTTTTTGTGGGCTATTTTTAGAGGAAAATGATATAAGTAGACAGGTAGTTAAGTTCATTTATGTAGAAGATCAAGATAATAACAGTTAGACTAAACATATATAGCGACTATCAAATCCTTTATAGCTATAAGAACTGAGCTTAAAATGATGAGCTACTCTTCAGAAGAATCTCTATTTAAGTCATTACCAATATTATTAGACTCATATAACTTGGAAATATGCTATACCAAATTTCTTACCTATCACAAACTTCTCTTACTAAGAGAACCACAAATTATCAATTTCTTTCTACAATATCTAATACAAAATAATGCTAAACATCTTCATGTTATGTCTTAATTACTATTAATAGTGACAAAACAGAAGTATATATATATTTATCTCATAAATCTGAACTGCTCTCTAATTACTATATTCTATCTATATATGATTCTTATGATATTCCTTTAAAATCACAATTGAATACACCTACTTATACTAATTTCTACAGATCAATAAATATTACTAATATATTCTTACTAA
>CAJVQC010001488.1:0-10136 GCA_910592285.1 Racocetra persica
TTTTGATAGACGTTTTAATGTTTTCAAAACTTTGAGCGATAATATCTCAACAACCACCTAGCCAAATTCGATGAATTTTTTTTTATTTTGATTCTACTGAACTGTAGAATCAAAATAAAAAAAAATCCATCGAATTTGGCTAGGTGGTTGCTGAGATAATGTCGCTCAAAGTTTTATACAAATTTTGCTATGACCATTAATTTTGATAGACTTTAATGTTTTCAAAACTTTGAGCGATGATATCTCAGTAACCACCTAGCCAAATTTGAGCATTTTTTTTATTTTGATTCTACAGAACTGTAGAGCCAAAATAAAAAAAAAATCATCGAATTTGATTAGGTAGTTACTAAGATATCTTCACTCAAAGTTTTATAAAAAGTTTACCACGATCATCATTTTGATAAATGTTTTAATGCTTTCAAAACTTTGACTGAAGATATCTCAGTAACCACCTAGCCAAATTCAATGAATTTTTTTTATTTTGATTCTACAGTATAGTCGAATCAAAATAAAAAATTTTTATTGAATTAGGTTAGGCGACCATCTAGATATCTTTATTCAAATTCTTGAAAAATTTTAAATTCTATGGGATATGATGCATCAAGAATGCTAGCTAAATTTAGGGTATGATCTGCACTATCAAAAAAGTAACCACAGATCTATCAAAAATGAAACTTTTGCCAACTGGAAAGTCTATAGACACGTACAGATCATATGATTTTGCACGTCCAAACATCATGTGATATTTACGTACGTACGTAAGCTATCAAATAAAAATTTTGTCTTAATTTATAGCAAATTTTTTTGACAATTATTCAATTCAAATTGAAAAAAAAATTTAAATCAATTCTACAAGTTATTAAGATTCATTTAAAAAAATTTTCATCGAAATGTATCAAGTAGTTGTCAAGAAAATTTCGGTCAAAGTTTGGAAAATTTTTATTACCTTTTAAGGCAAAAATTATCTAAACTTTGACAAAAAATTTCTCAACAACTATTTAATAGAATTCTATAAAATAAAAGAATTTAATAAATTCTATTAATTATAGAATTAATTTAAATTTTTTTTCATTAAATTCTATCAAGTAGTTGTTGAGAAATTTTCGTTAAAAGTTTGGAAATTTTTCTAAAAAAAAGCTACAGCAGAAGCCTTTTCTGTATTTTGAATGAAAATTCCTCGACATCTGTCTGATAAAATTCATTGAACTTTTTTTAAATAAATTATATAAATGGTAAAATTTATTTAAAAAATTTCTATAGAATTCTTTTAAGTAGTTGTCAGGAAATTTTCATTCAAAGTTAGAAAATTTTTTGCTACAGCTATTTTCTTAGTAGGCAATTAAAAATTTCCCAAACTTTGACCAAAAATTTCTCAATAACTACTTGATACAATTTGATAAAAATTTTTTTAAATAAATTTTAATAACTTGTAAAATTGATTTAAAAAATTTTTTATCAAATTGTATTGAATAATTGTTAAAAAAATTTGTCATAAATTAAGAAAAAATTCTACTTTGATAGTTTATGTATATACGTAAGTATCACATGATGTTTGGTATGTGCAAAATCATGTGATCTGTATATGTCCATAGACTTTCTGGTAGCAAACTACCTCAGGATCACTAACAAAATTACAAAATAATTTTACTATTATATGATAATTAATGAAAATAAGCCAATAATGAAGTTTGATTTGGTATAATTTTATATGAACAGAAATATTCAAAACAAATGTTCATTTTGTCAAAAATCGCTTATAACTCAAAATCTGCATAGGAAACCACCTTTTGCACATTAACAAAAAGTTTTTTTTAAACAATTTTACTATTAAAAACCACAATTATAATACTAAATAGGCCCTAAACCTAGCATAAATGAACTTAAAGAATTTTGTCGTATATCATATGACAGTAAAAATTTTGTTGGTGCATTTGAGGAAGATTCTATAACATTGACAAAAATTTTATTGACAGAGCTTAGAGCAGAGCAGATTATATGATACTATAAAACCTGCTCTGTCTCTGCTCTGTTCTTAACTGCTAATTAACTAATCATATGATTCTGCTCTGTTTCTAAGCTCTGTCTATAGACTTTTCGTAGCATTGAAAGTGGAGCAGAATCACATAATATCTGACCAATAAAATTATAAAATTTTGATGATCACTGGCGAAGCAAATCAAGAAATAAAAATGAAAAATCTAAAAAATACAACAATTGGTGGTCTAAACCTACTTTGGGTAGATTAATTAAGATAACAAAAAAGCAATTTTGCTTATATAAAACTTAACCTAACCCAATATAAGATGACCATTAATTCAAAAAGATATATACCCATAGGTCGATAGCACATAGTTAGTACTCTCAAGTTACAATTGCAAAGTTACGAATAGAGTTGCAGATATTAGAATACCAATTAATATAGACTATGACATTTATGTGATATATTAATATGATATATTATATGAGCAAAAATACTGTTTTTAATGGATCATTGGTACTGTTCCTGATAGGATAGAGAAAAAAATCAATTTACATACCATTTCTGATAGAGTTCTAAAAAAAGGGTCTCTAAAATACTATACTACTATAATGAAAAAAGTTAGGATTAGGGTTCGTTTTTAGGATCTTATTAGGAACAGTACTCAAATAATTTTTTTTTTGACTCTATCAAGATCAGTATTGCTGATCTATCAGAAATAGTATTTTTGCATTATATGATTATATATAAATTTTATATGACATGAAGTGTAATGTGAAAAAGTAGACCTTTAAGAAAAAGCTATTTTGGCTTATATCTTTGCAACTACTGGTCCAATCAAGATAAAACTACTACTATTCAAATCAGCTTATTGAAACAAATCTAAAGATGCATATCTATTACATATCATAATTATAGCATCTATATTATTTATTTTACATATCATATATTTATTATTTGTCTTATATGTAGTATTTGTATTATATATATTATATATCTTATTAGTACTATTTGTAATATTTGTAGTATAAATACTAGATATAGACCATTATATTTTTGAAAAATTGTAAAGTATAAAAGCAGTCAATATGAACCTTGAGTTCGACATTGTGTCTCAATATACTTTTAATAATAAAGCACACTTTGGATACAAAATTCTAAACAGTTATTAGTATCTTTATATACTTTTAATTGTTGCCTCTTTCGTAATTGCAAATTGCCTTAAATCTTCTTTGTTCAGTTTTGTAAAAACGTCATACTGACTTAGTTAAAATACAGTAACTCAGGAGATTACACAAAGTATTCACTGGTAATAATTAATCTAGTTGCTTACTATCTTTAAAAAAGTAAATATAGAATAACAAATTGGTGGTAACTGTAAGATACAGCACTTTATTTGTGACATTTTATAAAGGAAAACCTAAATTTACAATAAATTTAGAAAATGTTTGGTACTAAGTGAAGTCCATCAATATTGTTTTGTTTGAGCTAAAATTTTAAATATATATTCTTGGAGACCTTGCACAACTTTTCTACTAAGCATATTTTAGTAAGAAAATGCCACTCTGAACCACAAGTAATACTAAATGTCTATACAAAATTTTTATTATTATATGCAATTTAATTTTTAAGGTTATAGTATAAAGATATTCATACACCAACAAGAACATCTAGCTAAAGCTTTTTTGAGTCAACCTGATGATTCTTGTAATATTTGCAATCCAGTAACAACCTTTATATCAAAAGACTTCTTTTATTAGTATTCACAACAATTCCCTATTTATGATTTTTCACAGAAATTATTAGAATAGTTTTATAGTATAAAAAATATTTACACACAATTTAACTTACCTCAACTTAAGAACACTATTTTTAAACTTATTCATAGTTTTTGTTATATTAGTTCACTAGGAAACATCCTTGATATAATTTGATCTGTTGCTTCCTTAGCTGTTTATACTAACTGTTATCAAAGAAACTCTTTTACTTTAACAGATACAAACTTTTGTCCTTCTTACCATACTGATTTTGAGGATTATAGTAACTTATTTGACAGCCTCTTCTGTAAACAACAACCTAATATTATAATGACAACTGTAAATAATATTCTTAATTATTTGAGAGACAATAAGAAAGAAAGTATGTTTCTAAAAGTTGAACTCTTTAAAGGAGATAGTACTCAAGACCCTCTTATCTGGTTAGATAATTTTAACAAGGCTATTCAAGCAAACAAGTAAAATTTGGCTAGAAAGAAAGATATTTTTGCCACCTTCTTAAGAGATAATGCTAAAGATTGGACTACTATAGTTCCTAACTATATTAACAGAAGAACTACTTAGAACACAATTAAAACTGCCTTCAAAACTACTTTTGTATTTAACGCTAGCAAAACAAATATCTTAGAGAAACTTTGATATGCTAAGACAAGGACCTAATGAACCTGTAGTTACTTATTATAGCAGATTTTAATGATTACTCAAAAGAGTAGATACTGGAATAGCTCCACTTCAAGATACCCAAAAGTTATATTACTTTAAGAAAGAATTAAGACCAGAAGTTCTTTTTATTCTACTTATTCATAACCCTGATGATTTAGATACACTCTTTGAATGTGTTAAAATCTACAAACAAGAAATAGACTTTGCCACTAATGCTGACCCTAGTTCTATTAAAGAAACTTCTTCTAATGAATACAAAAAAGAAATTAGGCAATTAATTAAGCAAATGAGCCAAATATCTCTTAATTATGCTTCAATTGTTTTGCTTTGACTGCTCAAGCTAAACTATCCTACACACCCAAGCCAAAACAAATAAATTATTTTTCTAATGTATCTAGACCTAGATTTAATAATAACAATAATTTTAAACCCCATATTACCATTTCAGATGTGGTAAAAAAGGTACTATACTAGAGATTATATGTCTGAATATCTTTCTACAAAGAACAAAGATATCAAATGAATAGCCAACTCTCAACTAGAAGAAAGATTAACTATGCAGCTATAGAGAAAGACTACTCAACTGAAGAAGAAGAGGTTTATATTACAAAAGCACCCAGACTTCAACTATATAGAACAAACAGAAAAGTTCAAAAAGAAGCTCACAAACAATCTGAATCTTAAAGCGAAATGAAGTTAAGAATTAGAACTATCTATACTAAACCTAATGATGAACCTGAAGAAATGAAAGCTAAACCTATTGAACTTTCCAAGCCAACACCAAAAATAACAAAGCAAAGAGAAGCCTAACAAAGAAATTGCTTTCTATAATTAACCAACTTGAACCCTATAATATTGCAAAAGATTTGCTAAATTGATCTGCTCAAGCTATTTATAGACAACTATTACAATACCCTAACTAATATAAAATTTTGTCCAAATAATAAAAAGAAAAACTGTTATAACTACCAAAGCTAACCACTTGGAATTGGGTCTAACAAAGAAAACTGTTGCTATAAAATATTATGTTAATATTAAAAAACAACCAGTAGTTGCTATCTTTGACTTTGGTGCTACTGTTAATATTATTATCAAGAAGCTAATACAAAGACTAAGATTACATATCACTAAAGAATCTAAAACTATTGTAGTAACTGCCAATGGAGCTAGAGAAAAAGCTTTAGGCTCAATTAGTAATATGAATATTGTATTCCAAAATATTTTAATCCCTATTAACTTGCAAATAATCAAGTCCAAAGATGAAACTCTCTTGTTAGGAACAAATTGGTTTACAAAATCCAAAGCTACTTTAGACTTTAATAACCAAATCTTAAAGATTAAATACTTAGAAAAAAGAGCTACTATCTATACCACTTATATTAGTAGAGAGCCAATACCTAATGAATTTGAAGAATTCACAGATAAAGATAAATAGATTGATGAAATTGAAGAACAAGATAAAGCTAAAACTTACTATACTGAAGAAGGAAACCAAGATGATGATTCTTTATTCTACAACTCTTGGACTGATATTGTTTTTGACAAAAACCCTGCAGTATATATTGCTTTAACTGTTGAAGTTTCTACAACTTTTCTTTTAACTATTAATATTTTTTTGAATGGACAACAAAGAGAAGAAGCTAAAGAAATTCTTCTAAACAACTACCAAATCTTTGCTAAAAATATTTCTGAAAAAGAACAAACCTTAGAACTCAGACAAACTAAAGAAGTTTGCTGTGAAATTAATACTCCTGGTGCTAAACCAATTAAACAATAAGCCTACAGAGCATTACCAGATAATTTAGAATTCTTGAAAAAAGAAATTAAAGAAATAGAAAAACATAAAATTATTTAAGAAACAAACAGCCCATAGTCTTTACCAGTAGTTATTGTACCCAAAAAGAATAGAAAATACTAAATCTGTATTGACTATCAAAAGTTAAATACAGTAACTACAAAGGATATATATCCTCTTCCTGATATTAAAGAAATTCTATCTGTTTTTGAAGGAGCTCAATGGTTTACAAGCTTGGATCTGACTAGTAGATATTGGCAAGTTGCTATACAAGAAAAAGATACAAAGAAAACAGTATTTATTACTCAGCATAGAACTTATGGGTTTAATGTTATACCTTTTGGTTTGTGCAATACACCAGCTACTTTTTAATGTCTAATAGATAAAATTTTACAACTATTTATTAACAAGTTTTTAGTTATATATTTAGATGATATTACTATTTACTCAAAAATATTTAAAGAACATTTTTCTCACTTACAACTAGTTTTTAATAAGCTTGCAGAAGCTAACCTCAAACTAAATATTGAAAAATGTTCTTTCTTTTTAAATGAACTTAAATTTTTAGGACATATTATAGAAAAAGATAGAGTAAAACCTGATAAAAAAAAGATTGAAAAGTTGAAAACTTATTAACACTGACTACTGTTCATCAAATCAGAGAATTTCTTGGACTAGTCTCATACTACAGAAAATTTATAAAAGAATTTTTTTAAAATTACCAAATCTTTGAATAGCTTTCTACAAAAAGACCAATCATACTATTGGGGAAAAAAGCAAGAAGAAGCTTTTCAAATCTTAAAGAAATGCCATATTACTATACCGATCTTACAATATTCTAACTTTTATAAACTATTCTATATTCATATTGATGCTTCACAAACCAGTCTTGGAGCCATATTAACACAACTTAATGAAAATAAATGTAAGCATGTAATTGTATATACTAGTATAAGCTTCTCAAGAGCAGAACAAAACTACTCTGCTACAGAATTAAAATCCCTTGCTGTTGTATAGGCAGTTGAACATTTCTACCAGTATATAGAAGGAAACTACTTCTATTTAATAACTGACCATGCTGCCTTGAAATAGCTAAGAACTACCAAACTTATAAGAAAAAAAGCAAAATAGATTATGCGACTAGAACCCTACAATTTTACTATAATTCACAGAGCAGGAAGAAAGTATAATAATGCTGATTCTTTATCCAGAATGTATGAAAAGACCACTTTTTAGATAAAGAAGCAGAAGTGAATCTAGTTGATCTATCAACTAAGCAAGAAGCCTTAGAAGCTATATTAACAGGAAGTCCTATTATTCTTGATGATAAAGTTGAAATCTTTTATCTAGAATATAAAGAAAACTTCAGTATTAAAGAAAGTTTTTATGATACTTATGAAACTTTCTCTCAAGAAGCTAACTCCTACTTAGAAAACCTATGGAGTGATATTATGTTTAACTCTGAAATAGTAAATATCACTAGTGAGTCTGAACTTCAGAAAGGAGCCCAAACAGAAAAAGATCTAGAAATCGTAAGAAAAACCTTGAAAGGTAACCTCTCTTCTAATATAACAAGTAGACTTTCATTATATAATGATGTAATATTCTCTCATAAAGGTATCGTATCAAATATGATAGACAATTTTGTACCTGGTATTATATCGAATATATAAGCAGATGAGTTAATGCCAAAAACAAAAAAGGTCTTGCTAAAAATTAAAAAGGTTTATGTGCTCAATGTTGGTGTGAACTTAAACTCTACAGTCTAGAAGATGAGTGTATCTAATACTATCTTGAATTAAATTGTAAAATATAATTAAACAATATCCTATTGAAGTTATTGGTTTAAGTTATTGAAGTATACTTAATAATAAATGATATGACCAACCTGTTTAATTCCAAGAAACTTGTGATAATATCTATCAAGAAATACAAGAAAAACCTCAATTTGATCAATTTTCTGAACCTTATATCCAAGTGAATAATTATATTACTCAAAACAACTATTATATTTTAAATAATATTTTTTGGTAACTTCCCTATTAAAAACTTCTACTCAATGACAACTACAAGAACACAACAACTTTTTATCTACTTATCTTTGTAATTCTGTATGGTGAACAGCACCTGAATCTAATATCTAATATTAAAAATATATTACACTAGTAGAAATCTGACAATAATATTAATCCAGTCTAGGTTGTTGGTATTCTAGCGAAACAAAAAAAAAGAACCCGAATACTATCAAAATATTAAAATACTTTTCTTATTTTACAAAAATACAAAAAAACAATTAAAAAGAAAAATTAATATTATTTTATTAAAAATAATCAACTTTACAAAAGATTTTTAGAAAAAAGCATCGCTACTATATTGTTAAAAGTAGTACAAAAGCATAAAATTGAAGCTATCCTATACCTCATACACATCCATCCTATAGAAGCACATCTTGGAACTAATAAAATATTCGACAAGATCAAAAGACAATACTATTGGTCTCAAATATACGAACATATTCAAGATTATGTGAAATCCTGTGATTGTTGCTAGAAAAGAAGAAAATATCAACAAAAAGGACCTCTTTACCCAATTAAAATAGAAACATGCTTCAACAAAATTAGAATTGATTTTGTAAAACTACTTCTTCTTACTTTGCAAGGCAATAAATTTATAATCATTACTATAGATTATATGACCAAATACTATGAAGCAAAAGCTGTATCTGAAGCAACTGCATAACAAACTGCTAACTTCTTATATGAAAATATTATTTGTAAACATGAATGTCTTAACTTTTTACTCTCAGATCAAGGAAAACACTTTGACAATATATTAATTAAAGCATTAGCACAAAAATTCTAAATCAAGCATCTATTTACAACTCTTTATCATCCACAAACTAATAGATTAGTAAAATGATTTGATAAAACCTTATATAAATCTTTGGCTAAACTATCTGATAAAGATAAAGAATAGGATAAATTAATATCTTCTGTCCTGTTTTTCTATAGAAGCTTTAAACATGCAACAATGAAATTTACACACTTCTTTTTTATATATAGAAAAGAACCAAATATACCTATTTCTGAATCTCAAAAAATATTAAAAAAACTCTTTTAATAATATCGTATACTCTTGTAGAAGATTTGCTCTCTAAAAGAGAGAAAGCCAAGAATAATATCAATAAATCACAACAATGACAAAAGTTCTACTGAGATAAAAAATAAAAAAAGTAAGAAAATTGTTCAAAAAAGAAGAACAAATATTGTGCTATAATGCTGCTAGAGATAAGAGTTTTACAAGAAAATTCTTACCAAAATGAAAAGAACCTTACTTTATCTATCAAAGAATAGCACCAGATATATATGTTGTGCCTCAGATTAATTCTTGCCTCATATATTTATCAGCCTAAATTAGAGTTAGAATTTGGATAAGGATTAGGTTATAGTTTAGGCCAATTTATATCGATCAGTTAATGCTGACCAAATGATCAATATCTGAGGTGCCTTAGTTATCACTTGAGACAAAAATTGATCTGTGGCACAACATATACAAACTTCATATTATAAAGAGACAAATATTAAAAACACTAATTAATATGTATCTTTTAAAAAAATACTATACATGACAATCATGGAACTTCATAATTAATATCTAAAAAAAAATTTTTCTATTTTATTATTAATTTTATTATTACAAATATTGGACTTTTATTAACTTTTAATAGCAAAAGATATAAAATTTATTTAAAACAAAAAATATAGAAAAAAAAAAATATACAAAAAAAAAACAAAAAAAAAACAAAAAAAATATTTACAAAAAAAAAATTATTATCCCTTAAACTGTAGGCTTTTCCAGGCAAATTTGCCTAGAAAATTATCATAAATATGGTTATGATCTACTTTTTTTAAATTTTAATATATTT
>CAJVQC010001489.1:0-10133 GCA_910592285.1 Racocetra persica
GCAGACCACACTTGTGTACTTTTAGGGGCAGCTGAGTGATATCGGATCTGCAACTTAGATAGTTTAAATATACTTTGTACATATGCTTTAATCTAATAAAAGATACCGGTGAAGTTGTCAATATGTTCAAAAAAAATATATATATATATATTATTAAAAAAATTTAAAATAAAAAAATAAAAAAACCAGATAATATTGTTCAATTCAACTCTCCCTGACGATCACTTGGACCAACTAGTACCGAAAGCAAGTTGAAGACTCAAGGCCAGAAGTTAACAACAACTTGAAGTTTTCTCAATACAAACTGTTGTTGACAAAGTTTCTAAATATGATATACCGAGGAGTGAGCATTTTGGATGATTTGCAAAGTGGTCAAGCCTTTTCTTACTTCTTCAGGTAGACTCTCTTTTGTGTTCGGTATTCAAACCAGAGGAGTCTCTGGAAACAGCAAGTAAAAAAGAAAACTTAGGAAGTTTGGAGATGGAAGGATATGACGAACTCTTGAAAAAACTCTCTTTAGTTGGAAACTCGCAAAACCACAACTTCCCTCACCACTTTGACACTCCCAAAACCAATTTTCAACAAAAAAGTAGGGGATTTGGCTACCTCTCGTCAAAAGATCGATATTGTTTACCACTTCCATATTCGGTGACTCTGTGACATGAACACAACAAACACGTGGCTACATAAAAAAATTAATTCTTTATTTGAAAATGTGGCCCTGCACGTCGAAGATTTGAAAGGTTCTAAAGACTTCTACACCAAATAGATGAGACGTAATAGCAAGAACACGTGGAGTCAATTAAGTTTGTTATACTTTAGAATGGATTATGGATTTAAAGTTGGGGTGATAAAAAGATTTTGAGATATGCAGTCTTACGATAAAGTCATGTGCATATAATTTTTAGCCCTTAGCATAGGTTAAAGTGTATTTAGTTTAGTTTTTTTATATATATCAGCTGAGTTCTATGTAATTACTATGATTATGTAAATAAGTATCATGGTTAGGGGAGTAGCACTTATTACATAATATCAAGGGGGGGTCAGAGAGATCTTACGTAGTATATAATATATATATATATTATATTGATTTTGATTGGCTAATAAATCTGACGTGGGGAGAGAGGATAGCCCTCTGATAAAAAAATATTATGTAATAAGTACGACTGCCTTTAGCAGATACCAATTTGTTAAATAGGTTCTTTAGTTTAATTAGTACTTTAGATTCCTTTTCTTAGTTTATTCATTTTTATATCTGTTTCTTTTCAAAATATCCTCTTCTTGTAATTCTCTTTACCTATTTGTACTTCTTTTTTTTGTTTTTTTTTAGAGAATTTTTGTTAATTCGGCTATGATGGGTTTTTTTCAGAACTTTCTGTTGTTTTTTTGCTTCATGTGACTTGTTGTTTTCTGACTACTATTGTTTGTTGTTGTTGTTTGCTATAGTTGTTTACCATTTTGGTTTGCTTTCATTACGTGGTTTTTGTCATATTTCTTTTGTTTATTTTCTATTACATGTTGTGATTTTTGTATTATCAAAACAGATCTGCAATTCAGAATCAAGGTCGATTCCCCCAAAGTTCGCAAAGTGCAAAAAATATCGATGATTTTTTATAACTTCTTCTATTTCTTTACCATTTCTGTTTTTCTTACTCAAGTCTCTTAGGGCTATGCAGTAAATCACGTAATTTCTGCTTACTATAAGGTCTACCCCTCCCCCTGTGATAGATATTAACCAATTAAAATTTATTTTTCTTAAAACGTGATGGATTAGCTACTCCCTAAAAAATCACGTGATTTTCTGTATTTTTCTTAAAAGACTAAGTGTTTCTTGTTGTTTTCTTCCTCTTTACTTAGGAGCTCGAGAGTAGTTTTTTAGTGACTTTTGTGTATTTTTAAGTTTTTAATTAATTTTTGTTTTCGAGAATTTGTGTTTTGATGATTAGCAAAAAGAGTTGTTGTTAATATATTTTTTATTTTTTATTTTTTATTTTATTTATTTTTTATTTTATTTATTTTTTATTTTATTTTTTTATTTTTATTTTTATTTTATTTTTTATTTTATTTTATTTTTTTTATTTATTGTTTAGAGCAAATTAATAAATTTATATTTTTATATTTTTAATAACTGAAATTATATTTTTAATATACAGTATTTATAATAGTAATATTGAAAATATAGTTTGATATTTTCTAAATATAATATTTTTAAAAATTTTAATTTAAAATATATATAACAAAATTTTTTAAAGATTAAAAATATTAAATTAAGCTTCAGACTTATACCGGTTTCCGGTTCCTAGTATATACTGCTTCTCTTACTACTCTAGTTTTATATTTTTTGTATCACTCTACTAATCAAGTATTTATAACAATCTAGTAGTTAAATATTTATATAAGATATTAGTATTATGATCGATTAAGTAATTAGATAAACTAACTATTTGTTATTTTATAATAACCTTTTCTTCTACTTTCATATTGAAAGTGTTTTACTATAATGGGTTACAGAGTTTATTTCATCTCTAGTCAAACTAGAGCTGTTGACCTTCTTTATAGAAGTTTAAAAGTTTAACTACTACTTAAACAAGTTTATTTTTTTTTCAAATTAAAACCAGAAGATTGCTTCTAATATATTTGATTAACTGCATATTAGTTTATTACAACTTATTTACAATTTTTATTCATATTAGAATTCAGACTACCGCATATTCCTGAAAATAAGCTATTCCAAAAATAAGCTACCTTTCTTTTTTGAAAGAAAAACATAAAAACTTCTATTACCCAAAAATAAGCTACTTATACGATTATTAGTAGTTACTCTATAGTAAAGTCGAAATTTTACTAAGTAAATCGACATAGCTTATTAAGTGAAAGTTATTCAGAAGATCAAAATACATATATTCTGAAAATTTACATAAATTGAACAACTTTTTATTAATTGACTTTTGATTTTTACGTTCGACGAATTTTTTAAAATTTCTTTAAAATTCATATTTGTTGAACATAGAAATCAAAAGTCAATTAATAAAAAGTTGTTCAATTTATGTGAAATTTTCAGGATATATGTATTTTGATCTCCTGAATAACTTTCACTTAATAAGCCATGTCAATATTCTTAGTAAAATTTTTCGTAATCAAGCAAAATCTACTTTTACCCAAAAATAAACTACTCCTGATTTTTTGAGCTTAAAATCATCCAAAAAATATAGCTTATTTTTAGGAATCTACAGTACTTTATCTGTACCCTATTATCTGTCAGAGCAGTACATACTCTATTATATATATTTATCTGGTTTTGCTTCTTGATTCTTCTTATTTAGCAACCTATATATTTTCTTCTTGTCTCATTTGCTCTATCAATAACTTTCAAATTAGTTCTCAGTAGCTACTATATTTCTATAACTTCTAATTTAGTATATCTATTATAACTTTTGTAATACTTTAGCTGCTTATTTTTTATAGTAATATCTTGTAGCTATTTTTAGCTAGACCCACCTTACAGCTTATATTTTAAGCCAGGGATGTATATTTTTAATATCTAAAGCCTTTTTTGGCATGTCTAACATCCAAATATCTAAGTGTCCAAAGCTTATCTAAGCTAAAAAATTTATTTTAAAATAATATAATTATATATTTTATTTAATTTTAAATATTTTTACTTAGAAAGTTGAAATAGGTTGTCTTAATAAAATTTTGAACAATTTTAATATTTAAAAATATTCAAGATATCCAAACTTTGTTCAAAAGCTGTCTCGTGACATTCCTGTCTTAAGCCAGGACTCTGCTATCTAATTAGATTCTCATATAATAAAGTTGGTATTTTATTGATAGCTCAGCCTTCTACTTATTTGTCTAGATACTACTAACTTATATTTTAAGCCAAAGATCTGCTGTTACAACTGGTTTGCGAACTTCAGGTTTTAATATTATTTTTTCTGTATCAGATAGTACTAGCAATCCTGTATATTATATAGAATTACTAGCCTGCCTCTATGTATTTTTTGTTACTGCTTAAAGATTATTGTTCTACAATATCAGAGGTATTTCCAATTTCAGTTAAGATATTGTTATGTAGTGTTGTTAGACCTTTGGTTAACAAACTACAATATTTGACTAAGTATTTAAGTGGTTAAGAAATGTGTTTTATATAATTTTATAATAGAAAATAATTTATAAGAAGATAAAATATTGACGTCTTATTGCCAATATAACTTTAATAAAGAAAGGTTATAACCAACAATTTATAAACTAAAAATAGATTTTTTTTTTTGTAATTCAGCTATCCTGCTCTTGCTTTATTTGAAACTAAATTATTCAAAAAATTTTTACAAATTTCTATCTATGACTATCTAGTCTAACTAAACCAAAAGTTTGCCAACATTATGCTAATATATAAATGCCAATGTAACCTGTTTCAGTAGTACTTGGCCTCCTTCTGAGTTCCCAACTTCCTGGGAACTTTTTTTTTATCAGTTAATAGCTACTGTATATGTCTAAAAATAAGCTACCATTTTTGGGGAATCGCTAAAGTCTTGTACTCACGTAACTTCGAAGTTTTAATTGTAATTAGGGCTAGGGTTAGTTTTATTATTAAAGTAAGGACAAATATATAGGTAAAATTTCCTTCCCGATATTTTTTATTAATGTACCAAGACAGGTTTAGACTGCCATTTTTCATATTTTCTCATTTTTTTGATTTTTTGATTTTTCAGACTGATTTGTATAAACAAAATCTCATGATTTTGATTGATGATCTATATAAAAAAAGTCACATAGGTACAAGGCTTTAGTGGACCCCATTTTTGGACAAAAAGTTATACAAAAATTTTGTGAGTAGCTTATTTTTGGGTAAAAGAGTTTTTTGCTAATTGCAAAAAATTTTACTAAGTAAATTGATCATGCGTATTAAGTGAAAATTGTTCAGGAGATAAAATTACATATATTCTGAAAATTTTATAAAAATTGGTTAACTTTTTATTAATTGACTTTTGATTTTTACGTTCGACAAATATGAATTTTAAAGAAATGTTAAAGAAATTTTAAAAAATTCGTCGAACGTAACATGCAAAAATGTATTAATTAAAAGTTATCCAATTGGAATAAAACTTTCAAAATATATGTATTTTGATCTCCTGAACAACTTTACTTAATAAGCTATGTCGATTTACTTGGTAAAATATTGACTTTACTATAGAGTAACTACTAACGATTGTATAGTAGCTTATTTTCAGGTATAAGATGTTTTACAATTTTTTTCCAAAAAAGAAAGGTAGCTTATTTTCGGAGGTGGCTTATTTTTAGCAATATACGGTAATGGCTACATGCTTATCAAGAAGCAAAAAAACAAAAAAAAAATATAAAAGTACTAAAAAACATAGAGGTGTAGAAGAAACAATAAAATATATAACACAAGAAAAAAAAGGGGTAAAGAAATAACAAAAAAAACAAAATTTGCATCCTAATACTACAATTATAAGCCTGTGTCGGGTTTGTAAAAATTATATACTACTAGACAGACTAGTCTCTACTCTAAACCTATCTAATTAGTATACCTAAATAAAAATCTGTAGAAAAACAACTTCATCAACTTGAATCCAAATACTTCTCCTCTTCTATATGAGATTAAACAGAGGGTTTACTACTATGGTCAACCAGTCATCATTGGAAGCTACTTCCTCAAGTTTGTCACATTGAGTCTTTATTTCCTGATAGATAATATCCAGGAGGTCAAAATATATCTCAGAGCATTGTTTGTACGAATTGTTGATATATTCAAGACACATATATCCACGTATTTGTTGTTACTAATCTGATTTAGAGAATAAACAATGCTGGCTAATTTGGTATATGTGATATCAATTTTTTGGAGAGGATAAGCTAAAACACCCACTTTTTACAAAAATTTTAATGAAAAAAAGTAGTGGGCCAATGAGTATATGTGAGGTTCTTCTTGTAAGTTTTATAGTTGTATAGTCTAGCTTCTAAGTTTTTTCTAAACTTGATAAAAGACTAGCTACTTTCTGTTCTCAGAATAACTTTTCTGATTTGGATACCGAATATCTTAGAGAATCTGTCAGAAGAAAAAACTTGACCCTAAGAAAAACTACCAGAAAATACCCACTTCTCAGTATATCATATTTGACTTAGACTTTATCAACAATAATCTACTTAATGTAGAACCAAGAATAGTGTCTACTTAGTTACTTTCTTATATATTTTTACTGTAGTTCAGCTTTGTTGTTGTTGATCAGAGGATCATCAGAAAGAGTTTTTGTTTGTATTTTTTGTATTTTATTAGTTTATTGACTAAAGATAGATTTTTATTAACTCAAAGAATATTCAAAAGAATAATATAAATAAAACAAATAGAATAACTCAAGAAAAAATACAATAATTTCAAAAAAAATATCACAATATTATAGAAAAATAGATAGAATATATAACAGAATTTAAGGAAGAAAATAAGAATAACCCAAGACTCAAGACAAAAATTATAAGCAGTATATCAAAAATAGAGTGTTATAATAACCAAAATATAGAAACCAACTGTTTCTTTGCTTTAGAGAAAGTGTAGAGGTTAAATATCTTTTGCTAGTACTATAATACTACAAGATAACATTATGCAATAATAGCAATAATATTACAAATTATCATAATAATAAAATAAATTATTGTAATTATTGTTCAGTGTGGCTTGCTTTACTAATACTCAACTCACTGACATCTTAGTTCAATGATATTTAATTTACCAACAAGTTTATTTACTAACAGTTTATTTTATTGATAGCTCATTTTACAAACAAAGTAATTCTGGTCATTGTTATTAGGGTCAGGCCAGAATTAGAGTTAAGGTTAGTGTAAACTTGTTGGTAAAAGGAACTTGTCAGTAAATTAATTGTTAGTGAAATAAACTTGTTAGTAAATTAAATATTGGTGAACTAAAATGTCAGTAAAGTGATTGTCGATAAAATGATATAGACTTACTATAGTCTGTACTATTATTTAAGTCATTATTCTTTAATAATAATGCTAAAAATAATTATAATAAAGTTATTCTACAATGAAATACCATTCTACAATATATAATGTTATATAATAAATAATAAACAATAATATCTGTGGCAGCTTAAAATAAAATCAGATTAAAATGAAATAAGCAATAAGTATAAAATAGACAAGCTATCAAAAAATACAAATATTTGAAAAGCATTTTTTTAGTATTTTTTTAGGGTTAAGATTAGGATTTAGAAGTAGGTTTTATAATAAACAAGTATAAATGGATTTTAGAAGATCAAATAGAAACTCCTTATTTTATTTTAATCTGATTTCATTATAATCTGTGACAATATCTAAAATTTGTAATATAGTCAAATGATTATCAATCTATTGATCTAAAATATCCTAAGCACTATTTGTGCTAATGTATTCTTGTATAGCCTTGGTCCAAACTCTGTTTATATTAAACAAACTTATCTCTTAAACCGTAAAATTTAGCAGGCAAATTTGCTTACTAAAATAATTGGATAAAAAATAGAATATATAAAAAATTTTTTTATAAAAATTTTTATTTTAATCAACTATTATGACTTCTAAAAACTTAAATCATATGTCACACTCAATAATCATAGTGTTATATACTAAAAATTATCTAAACAAATAGTATAAATTTATATAATGGCTGTAAAATATGTCATTTGACTTGATCTTTTGGGCTATATTATATTCTCACCATTATCTCCAAAATTAACTCTGCGATGTTGGTCATAAAGAATTTTCAACCAACTTTAATGTTATATTATAAAAGGTATCTCTATATGATGATTATAAAAATTATTCATATTTGTCATATGATAGTTACCTTTTTTAGTATTAAATTTGAATGTAAAGACCATATTACGATCAACCCTACTTAAATAATTTTTGGAGCACAGTGAAATAAATTTCACAAGTTAATAGTTATTTGACAACAAGTATATTATGCACTTTTATTCTAACTTAGAAAATATAGAGGCATAGCTTAATAAAATCTAGAGTAATAACAAAAAAATAGATCACAAAAAATTTTAGCAGGCAAATTTGCCTGTATTATAGTTTAAAGGATAATTTAAATAATTATTGCTTTAATTGATAATTCTTTAGTGAACTGAAGAATTATCTTAGTATAACACAATGCAGTTCTATATATAAATCTCTTAAAACAGAAATATAGTGTTCGCCTAAAGAAAACTTTTTTTCTTACTAAATAAATCATCTTTGAGCTTCTAACAAAAGTTGTAGAGCTTATCAAGATGTATTTAATAATAGTAAGAATATTAAAATTGGCTTGGTAGTTCTTAAAAAATCTTTAAAAAATGTTTCACTGACTATATAAAACCTTCTTCAATTTTCTTTAAGAAATTTTATATGTTAATAAACCATTTTTTAAAGATTTCTCAAGAACTACCAAGCTAATTTTAATGTTTTTACTACTATTAAATATGTTTTGATAAACTCTACAACCTTTGTTAGAAGCCCAAAGGTGATTTACTTAGTAAGAAAAAAAGTTTTCTTTAGACAAACACTACATTTCTTTAAAAATTTTTCATATTTCTGTCTATATAAATTTACATATAGAACTGTGTTATATTACATTATAATAATTCAAACTATTCTAATAAAGTTAATAATAAACTATTATTTAAATAACTAAAATAAATAAAATATATTATAAACTATAAAAATAAACTAATAAAACTATAAAATATATAATAGTAATATAAAATATATAATAAAATTTAAAAAAAATATATAATAAATATATCATAAAAAATAATCAATAAAATTTAACTAATAAAAATCAATTAATAGAAATTTAAAAAATATACTAATACAGTCATCCTTCTATATAATCACACAGTTGGGCACATACCACTCGGGTGATTGTAAAGAAGTGTGACTATACAAAGGTTACTTCTATAAAATCACAGCTTATATTAAAAATAAAAAATATGATTTAATAGAGGTAAAAATAAAAAATGTTATTTATTTATTAGTAAAAACTACAGACACAACATTTTACATGACTTATAGGCAAAACATGGCCTGAAATAAGGTTAGAGTTAAGTATATTTTAGTAATGCTAATTGTTGTTATATTTATAAGCACGTGAAATGTTGTGCTCTCCTTTAAACCTAACTTTAATACATTATATATTATACATATATATCATTACTAATATGTATTAGTGAATCATATGCTCTGTAAAAAAAAATAATAGTAGGCTTTGCGGCAGAATTTTTATAGCAATAATAAGGGGAATTTACATATCAGAGCACCTTTCCTACTTTTTGGATAGGATAGGTGGGACGATAAAGCCAGCCTAATATCATAAGGCAGGCAATAGCAAAACCAAAGATAGATCTCATTAATACAAAGTTTCCTTCATATATACTAACTTTCATATGAACATCATATTACACTTACAATCCATGTACAATGATATTATTTCTGATCTTGCAATAATGTTGGCTTCGTCACTTCATTGACAAGCTAATCAGTTTGGGCAAATATAATTAATATTTATATGTATAACCAGGTTTAAAGCAAAGTTTAAAACCCAGTTTTTGTGTGTGTTTTGGAACAGTGTTAGTTTGAGTTTCGAAACACGAACTAACCAATTTAAGCAGAAACACATTAGGGCAAAATATATTGGGGATATTAAATTTTAATATTAATTATCTACATCAAAAAAGTGTTTTTACCATCATAAAACTTAAATGTAGATATGATTGTATGGAAAGAATTTTACTATTAAAAAATATCTATAAATTTAAAAATATGTGTGATAGTGATTATAAGCATTTGTGACTATATAGAAGGGTTTTTAATAACAAAAAAAATGGTAATCAAAAACTATGTGATTGTATGGAGTTAGTGATTATAGGAGGTGACTATAGGGAGGGACGACTGTAATATTTAACTAATAAAATATAAAATATACTAATAAAATTTTATTATATTACAATATAATTCTTTATTACAGCCCATAGTTGTGTATTACTGCTTCTCTCACTACTAGTGTTCCTATGAACTGAACTGAACTGAACTTTTGGCCAAGTTCAAGTTCAGTTCAAAATTGAACTGAACTTGAA
>CAJVQC010001490.1:0-10133 GCA_910592285.1 Racocetra persica
AAAATTTAAACTTTACTTAGTAGTAACTAAAAAATTTCTCTTCAGAAACATATAAAATTTTAAGAAACTTTTTAAAATTTTAATAGTAAAACTAAAAAATAAGTTTTATTAAAAATGTAATATCTTGATCAAAATTAAAGATAAAATAATAAAATTTAAATATATTATTTATAAAAGGAATACCTTTAATTCTATTCAATAAATAGGGGATCAAGCTTAAATAAATTTTAAGAAATTTTAAAAAAACTTTTGAAAAATAAAATAAGCAGGCAAATTTGCCTGCTAGATAGTTTAAGGGATAGGATACCTATCAGAACTATTATAAATTTAAATAAAGAAAATATCAAATAAATCGATAGACTTTAAATTTCACGATAGATATACTAATCATTTAATATTTCAAGAAAATCGGTAACCTTTAAAACTATTATTAGTACTTTTAAATATTTATCAATATTACCGATATGGCTTTCGATTTAATTATATTTATATTATATTCATAATACCTTAACTAATTTTATTAAACAATATACTAAAAATTTTTAAATCAATAGAAACTAAAATTATTATTATAGCATTATTTTTAATATATATATGTAATTATATCATTATTTAAAAAGCAGTAATATATGTTTTAATATAACTATATATTAAACTAACAAAAATACAATAATGCAAATTTAACTGTATATATTTTTTTTAATAAAATTTTATTGTTATTCTAGTTGAATCCCTTCTTAAATCAATTACCTTCATTTTCACTGCTTGCACTTTCAGTTCTTTTGTTATTTGGTTTTTCATTATTAGATTTATTAGTATCGGCAGTTCTACTACCACTTCCACTAGCATTATTATCAGCATTATCGTCAGTTTCTAATTCATTCGCTTCTTCTTCTTCTTTTTCTTCGTATTTGTCATCTTCTTTATCTTCTTTGTCTTTTTTGTCAAAATGATATAAAAAAGAAATAGTTCAAAGAAGAGCTTTAACTAGCAGTTTAGATTTATCGATCCATTATCCATCATTGTACTAGCGTTTTCTGTTATATTTTATTTTTGAAATTTTTTTGCCTACTTTATTAGTGAGCTGCAAAATCTTTTTAACCTGATTTATATAAAATAAAGAAATGCAAAATAATATAGTTTACAATTATAATAATTAAAATTATAACAATTACTTACCCTTTGTGATCTTCAAGGCTTATAATAAACATAGATTATATGATTATCTGTTTTTTCTTGTTTTTGAAATGAACTTTCAAACAATATATTCTTTCATAATTAGTTTCAGATATTTTATCTGAATAGTAGTCTTTGTGTTTGATTATTTTTTCAAGATCTTTTTTAAAATCATCTCGATACATTGTAGGGGCAAGATCTTTGAGATTTTTATCGTTAACACTAAGCAAGTGATTAATACCTCAGAGTCTTCTTAGTTTTTTCTATAATTTAATAGATTAACTATAATTAATATCAGTTGATTGGTAGTTTTATTAACATAATAAAAGTATTATTGGCTTATTCAATAAAACTACCAAAAATTGTAACCTATATTATTTATATTATATTTAGTTACTATAGTTTGATTTCATGTAAAAGAATAGATCCATATTTACTGATTGATATTTTCCATTTACATCTTTTCTTTTTTTATCAGATGCCGATCTTACTAGATCTGAATCAATTTTTCATTTTTCTTGTTGATATCAGTAAAGATTTTGGAAAACATACTTTAATTCACTAAATTTATATCTAAAATTACTCTCCAAAGCTTTTCCGATTGCAAGCATAGTATGTTTGGACATATGATGAGCTACTTGACTCTATTGTTTTATATAATCCAAATATAAATTATTGTCAAGGCTATCCAATATTTGAAGTACTTCATTCTACACATAAAATAAATATTCAGCAAACTGATAGCTCTATCATTACTTTAAATATATGTACCATTAAGTAGTAATATTCATATATCTATGTAAAACAGTTTATACTGATCTTTGTTCATGTCTTTCAACTTCTCACATAGCCTTTTGGGATAACCACCAGATAGTTTAAGAGAAACTAATAGTTTTTGCTAATTATTTTTATCGTTTTCCTGTCTCTGTTTTTCTTTGTTTCATTTGTTGCTTGTGGTGTTGGTATCGATTTTAGCAGTAGAGGTGTTGATATTAGCATTGTTGGTTATGGCATTAGCTTTTATATTGTTGGTGCTGGAGAGTGAATATTGTTTATTTCATTTTCTAGGTCTATTATACTACAATTATTTAATGGTTGTGAAAGACTGATAGTACCAATAGTATCAACTTTTTCATCATTTTGATAATTATCAGTATTACCACCTTCATAATGTTCACTTGGTGTAAGTGGTGCATTTGGTGTAGGGGTTGGGATGTCTTTTTTAACTCTCTTACTTTATTTATTAAAGAATGAAATGCTTGCTTCAAGAATCTTATATCTAATATGTATAAGATACAGTATATCATTAAATCTATTAGTTTCTTAATATCTTTATAAAAAATAATATGCACAATTTCCTATATTCTTATTTTACCTGCTTTATTTTTATCTGCTTTATTTTTATCCAGTGATTTGGAATAGCAATTAGAACATTTACAGTCATCCCTCTATATAGTCACCCCCAATATAATTATACCATATGTAATCATATTTATGTTTAGGCCAAACTATAATTTAATTTATAAGAAAAAGACATCTATACAAGCACAACTCCTATATAAGTATATTTTGAAAAAAATTTGCTATATGCCCAACTGTGTGATTGTATAGGAGGACGACTGTATTACTTCTATTAATGAGTGAGATCGCAGATCTGAATTTTCTTTTATAGTATTTATTGTTTTGATCAGATATTGGAGACCTTAATCTAGATCTTCTATTATAGCTTTCATTATATCGATTGTTTCGATTATTTAATGTATCGATTGTTGGGAACCTTGATCTGGACCTTCTATCGCATTTTTTATTATATCAAATATTTCGATTATTCGATAATGAGGGTGTTATAGAATAATTATGACTTTGGTTTAAACGATAACTGTGACGGAATGACATGGAGGGTGAAATAAACCTGCGACGTGATATAATATTTATTTTATAAGACTTTCTACTCTGCATTTTTCAAGTATAAAAACAAAAATGTCAAAATTTGAAAACAAAAATATGAAAAGTGGTTTTTTAGTAATATCAAAAGTTTGGTAGTTTTATTTTAAAAAGAAAGCAAAAAGTAAAAAACATTCCTTTTATAAGAATTTACCTTAGACTAAAAAGTAATACTGTATATCTAATTATCAAATAACAATACTATAGTTATTACTAAATAAAATATAAGTGAAGTGAAAGTATGTAACTAATATAGGCTTAAGTAATAGTATAGTATATTACCAACACAACATAGTAAAATCTGCTAATATATGCTTAAAAGTATGATATATGATATAAAACAATAGAGTTAAAAAGTTATCATAAGCACAAAAAAAAGAACATGACATATTTATAGATTTTAGTCAGATCTTATTTTCAAAATGCGAATAAATATTATCTAAGTTAAAATCGAATTTAATCAGACTTGCATAATATTGCATAATCTATAAGAAATTAAAGTGCATATTATACAGATTACATTAAAAAAAAACTCTCTAATTAATATATTATAATACAGATAGCTTTATTTTTTATCTGATTATAATATTTATATACAATACACTAAAACAATTAATTACGAATAAGACAATACAATAAAAATATTAATTACAAATAATTTTTAAAAAAAAGAATTTATTGATTAAACGATAATGATATAGCTAGTTTTTGCATCTTTAAAATTAAAAAAAAAATCTATTGGAATGCTGATGTTTTTAATTGATTTAAGAAGCCAATTAAGTCTAGAATATCTTTATTTTTTATCTGATTATAATATTTATATACAAACAATTAATTATGAATTAAACAATATATTATAAATATTAATTACAAATAATTTTATTATATTTAAAGAAAAACGAATTTATAGATTAAACGATAACGATATAGCTAGTTTTTGCATCTTTAAAATTAAAAGAAAGATCTATTGGGATACCAATATTTTTAATTGATTTAAGAAGCCGATTAAGTCTAGAATAGCTTTATTTTTTATTTAATATAATATTTATATACAATTCACTAAAAAAATTAATTACAAATTAGACAATATATTATAAATATTAATCACAAATAATTTTATTATATTTAAAGAAAAATGAATTTATTGATTAAATGATAATGATATAGCTAATTTTTGTATCTTTAAAATTAAAAGAAAGGCCTATTGGATACTAATATTTTTAATTGATTTAAGAAGCTAATAACCAAAACAAAAAGTTTATTTGTCAAAACAAAGAATATAAAGATTAATCGATAATAATCTTTAGTAGTCCTTAGATATATCAGTATACTAGCCAAAACAAAAAGTTTATTTGTCAAAAAAAAAGTTTAAAGATCATTTGATAATAATCTTTAGTAGTCTGTTAGGCATACTGATAAGTAATTATCTAAATATAAAATTGTTGCTAAAACAAAATATATGATCAAAACAAAAAGTTTAATTGTCTAAACAAAGATTTTAAAGATAATGTGATAATAGCTTTTAGTAGTCTTTTAGTATATCGTCATACTGATATATCTGTTAATAATTTGAATTGTATATAAATAAGACTTATCTTCAATAAACTAAATCTATCATTCTTGTTCTTTTTGCTTTCACTTTATATTCTCTTACTTATTATTTTCATTTACTTATAACTCTTTCACTTATATATTCTTATATTTATATATTTTCACTTGTCCATAATTCTTTTGCTCATATATTCTCTCACTTATATATCTTCGCTTGTTCATAATTTTTTCTTATATTATAATGGATTACCAAAAAAAAACTTTTGTTAAAAAAGCTATTGCAAAAACAAATTATCTTAACTACTCAACAACCTGCTCTCTTAAAGCTTGCAATTGCAACAGTGTTGGGCAATATAGACATTTGGACTTATTAAAAAAAATATGGACAAATATGGACATAGTTATTTATGGACATGGACATATAGGTTTGGACATAGTCCAAATTTTTTAAAAAATATAGACATATACCAAGTGCCAACACTGAATTGCAATAATTGTAATAGTAAACTTGTTGATCTACATACTAAGAAAGCCTATATGATAAAAAAGAACATTACCAACATAACAAGAAATTATCGTAATGCTGATAAAATATCAAGTAGAGCAACTATTACCTCTACAAATACACTTCCAGAAATAGACATTCCTAAAAACTTTTCAGAAATGGATATTTATGAAAAACCAATACAGATTGATAGCTTAGACAATGATTCTGCTATTTCTAATGATTTTTCTATTTCTTTATATCAAAATGATTTTAGTTTCATTACTAAAAAAGCTAAAAAAAAGCAAGAAACTTGTTGAAAACAAGGGAAGAAAGAGCTCACAAATATTACTTTTGTAGAGAATTTATTCTCTGATGAAGAAGAAAACGTTGTTGAAGACCTATTAGATGTTGAAGATGAAGAATTATCAGATCAAGATATTGCCTTTATCGTATTGGAAAATCTTATAGATGAAATAAAATAGCCTATTAGTCCTATAGATGTCTTTAAAGGTTTTCTGTAAATTATTTTGTAGATTCTAAAATTTTAAATAAGATACAAGTTACCTGATACGGCAACTGAATCATTAGTACAATTTATCCAGTATCTCTTAATTCTTCATAATGAAAATATATACTTCTCCTTTTCTTCAACATTGAATATAATACATAAAAATCTTGGCATCTGTGCTTATATGATTAAATATGCAACATGTAAACAATGTTGCAAACTATATAATATAGCCGATATATTAACTAAAAAAGCAAATATAGCTTCTAAAGTTACCCAATATACTTTTCAAGAATTTCTGAATCACCGAATAGCCAATTTTAGACACTCCAGCAATTATTATATTGCAAAAAAAGTACCTATAACTAAAGAAGTCATATATAGACTATCATTAATCTACTTAACAGTTTCTTTAAAATACCAATTTCAATTGTTGTTCAACCAGAAGGGATTTGAAGCATTATATAAAAAATAGACAGAAAAGATTGATGATCCAAACTGACTTTCTGACATATATGATAGTAGAATTTGAAAAGCTTTTCAAGATTCTCAAGAAGATCTATCTTATTTTCAGAAAGAGCTATCGGATAGTAATTTGGGTCTGATGATTAATCTTGATTGGTTCCAACCCTATAATAGCTCACATTATAGTGTCAGAGCAATCTACGGAGTCATTTGTAAACTTCTACGTGATGAGCAATTTAAGCCATCGAACATATTGATATTGGCGTTAATATTCAGACCAACGAACCTAAATTACACCAACTAAATCATTATTTAGTACTCTTAATAGATCAATTAGTCGATTTGTAAAATATTAAAAATTTTTTATTAAATTTATATATTTATTAAATATTTATTATTATTAATATAATAAATTTAGGTGTTGAATTAGCAAGTACACATGAAAGCTTTACTGGCAAATTTATCAGAGCCACAGTTATTTGTTGTTCTTGTAATATCTCTACTGCAAGAAAATTATATGGACATATATTGGCCCAGATTGCTTGTTATTGGTACCTAAAACAAGCTAATTTTGATGAAAGAAATTAAACCAACTTTGGTAGATTTGCTGATATAAGTCAATGATTCATTGAAAGAGATATTGAAAAAATTCAACAAAATACTCTCATGTAGAAGGATTGTAATACAGATAATGCTAGAAGAAAGCATATATCTAAAACTTTAGTCTAATGGTCAGAAATTTACTATCTTCCATACTTTAATTCTGTTTAGTTTCTTGTAATAGATCCTATGCATTATCTATTTTTATGCATTGCTAAATGAATTATTAAATTATGGATTGATGAAGAAATTCTAACATTAGATGATCTTGCCCTAATAGAAAATCAGGTTAAAAAAATAATGGTCTCAACAGACATTGACAGGATCCCATACAAAATTGCAATGGGTAAAAGTTTTTCTGAGTTTATTGCGAATCAATGAAAGGCTTTTATCCTGGTATATGCAATATTGATTACTTAAGACTTACTATATGAGAATGACTAATGAATTCTTATTTATTTTGTTTGTATATGTTTTATTCTAGTATGCCGAATTGTATCCAAAAATAGTTTAGAAGAGGCTCACTAATCTTTTCTTAAAATGGTGAAACTTATTAAAAAAAAATATAGATCTAAAAAAATAATATCTAATTTATATCTATGTTTATATATATGTGAATGTGTTATAGACTACAAGCTATTGTATATATTTTGGTGTTTCAGTTATGAAAGGATGAATGGCTTATTAGGTAAGTTAAATTTTACAGCTATTATCATTATTTCCAGAACACCCAAATAATTTTTAAATGATCAAAATATTCTCTGTTTCATTTAGTAAATTAACTAGCTCTCCTAAAATTATTTCGTTATCTTTTGACTGAGTCTGAAGATAGCAAAGTAATTTTAGAAGAGCTAGTTAATTTACTAAATGAAACAGAAGATATTTCAATTATCTAAAAATTCTTCCTCAATAGTCATATTAACTAGCCGATAATTTAATAAAAATTATAATATATTAAAAGACATAACAAAAATCAAGTGATTTTTTAGGGGGAGAGAGTAAAAAAAGTTAAAATTATATATAAGAACCTGATTTTTTTTATATTAAGAGAGGGAGAGGAAGTAAACCTCTGATAAAAAATAATCAGGTGATAAATGATACTGCTTCAACAAAATTATTTAACAGCAGTAATAGAAGAATTGAACCTAAACTGCTTAAAATTAGGTTCTACCACAAAATCCTAATATTTAAAATTTCAAAACCATAATCCTGATATGACAATTAAGATTTAAAGATTAGTAATCACATTAATAATTATTGTAAGCTTTAAATTTTTAATTGTTATACTATGAGATGTCAGTATTATGGCCTGTTGAGATTTTGAATGCCAGGATTTTGCAGTAGAACCTTAAAATTATACAATATTGTGCTCTATTAGATGAGCTATTATCATATGCCAAAGATCATTTACAAGCTTGTTTACAGTTTATTGAGCAAAAAACAATGAATGGCAATTTTGCCATTCATAATAGCAATGACTGCTAGAAGTTTCTCTCAATATCTGTAAATGTTAAAAAAAATCTGGCACAGGCTCCAAACCATTCCCAGGTAAATTATTAGGACCAATGAAGAAATGTTAAAAACTTCTAAAAGAAATATTAGTATCGCTAATAAAGTATTATAATAATATATATAATTATAACTTTGTTTCTTTAGCTAAAATTAATATAGATAATTTAGAAGCTATACTGATATTATCCACTGTAACTATTCATAGAAGGATAAAGTTGGTGATGAAGTTTTTGGGTCTACTTACTCGAAGAGACATAAAAAGTTAGCTAAAATACTTGCTAAATTTATATTAAAAACAATTCAATCAATATATATCTGGGTATTGTATAGTATTATTTTAAACACAAAATACAACTACCAAAAGGTCAAAAGGAGTACGTATTAGCATTTGTCAGATGGTACCATGCTGTTAACGACCAAAAAACAAGATTTTATTATCAAATTGATAATATTTGTAACATTGAATTATAGAATAAAGATTTCTATAGTTTAAGTAGAGATTGTATAATTCTGGTACATAATATTTTAGATCAATTTATTTCAGAGACAGTTAAAGTTAGAAAAAAATCTCTGAGAGAATATATATCAATTATTCCTGTTAATAGAAAATTTCATATATAAATTATAAAAAATATGATATCTTTTCCAATATTGTTTTATAGCATTAAATTTATTGATGTTTATAAGTACAATATTAGGCAGCTTTTGATTTAACGATAGAACTATCAATACACCTGATACTTTTCAAATATTGTATCATAGCAATTAAATTTGTTGATGCTTATAAATACTATATTAGGCAATTTTCGACTTAGCAATAGAACTATTAGTAGTTTTGATTTATTTTCGATTAATTTTTCTTATCTATAGTATAATTTTGTTTTATTTTGATCTTCTGATATGAATATCATATTATTCGATCTTTTCCTGATTTACCTTTACTACTATCAGATTTATATCAGAATTCTGATATGAATTTGATATTTTACTGGCTATATATATTTTGATATGTCTTCATTTGACCTGTGAGAGTCAAGAGAAGAATCTTTCAAAGCAAGTTCTAGAGCAATCAAAGAATTAGTTCAAAAAGAAATAGTATAAAAATCCTTGCAATCAAGTAGAGAAGTCAAAATATATATTAAACTCATTTTAAACATAATATAGAATTGTTTTCACAAGAATATTAAAAAAGAAGATATGAATTCTTGTATAAGGAACGTGACAAAAATCGGGTGATTTTTTAGGAGGGAGGGGTAAAAAAAGTTAAAATTATATATAAGAACCTGATTTTTTTTATATTAAGAGGAGGAGGGGGTAAGCCTCTAATAAAAAAAATCAGGTGATAAATAATACTGCCCTAATTAGAAAATCAACAAAGATATCTTAAACAAAAATAAATGAAGAATTAAGCTACCAGTAAAGAAAAAGAAATTAGAACCAGAAGTTGTCAATTCAAGGTCAAAAGAAAAGAGTTCAAAAAAAATAATACTTTAGATAAAATAAATCTCTTTTCGTATTCTTTTTTTGGGATACTTTGAGGCTTTTATTGCTGGCTTCGTCTTTAATAATATCCTATATACTTTGGTACTTCTTGTATTTGACAAGGTGATCTAGATCTTCTGTTTTTTCTTTGTATACTAAATAAGTGTTCATTTTGTAGACCTTGAGTTTCTTTGTATTTAGTTTTAACAAAGTTAGCAGCAGCTTATCTAAACATTTGACTTGAAATATCTACCTTTTGTTTTTCTCACCACTTGTATAGTTCTTTTTCTTATTTATCTACCTCTATGTCTTCTTTCAATCTAGTTCCTCCTCTTTTCTTCTACTAATCTATCTAATATTTCTATCTAAATTTGCTTATTCTGCATCTAAAATAGCTAGAGCTAGTTT
>CAJVQC010001491.1:0-10133 GCA_910592285.1 Racocetra persica
TATTGATGACAAGATTGAATATCTGCCTGTTTTTGCTGTTATTAATTTATAATAAAATTATAAGTTTATAAATCGGAAACCTAGGTATCCGTTAAATTTTTAACTTTGCAAATCATTAAAAAGAAATTAATAGTTAGTCGGATCAAAATACTATATCAGGATCCGTATGTGTACAAGCGGAAACAAGGTTTCCGCTAATACCCAACGGCTCAGGATATTTTTATTACTACTGCATGAAAGATCAACAAAATATATATGTACGTGCGTACGTAAAATTAAAGTTTAATCTAATGAGTATATAGCAAATATGTAATGTATAGTTAATAAAGTATGTATGTATAGTTCGTAAAAGAAATTCTTTAAGAAATTCTAATTATAAACTATCCTAAACCTAACATGAAAAAGGGCAATATTAGCACCCTAACTATTAAAAGGGTTAACTTATCAAAGATAAATTTTATAAGTTTTGCTAATCATTAAATTTTCATAGCTTACATCTATACAAACAATGGTATACTTTACTTACACGCTAGCTTATACAGTACATATTTATGTAATACCCTTAATCTATAGACTAAAAAAATAAAATATGTACTTACGTACGTAAGTAAATTAAAATTTTCCAATCGACATCAGTTAGGGTGTCAGCATGTTATTAATTTTAATGTACATACATAATATGTAAATGGTCACGCTATGTGGTGCTTTTTAGATGACTTGTCGATGAAATAGTACAGACTCCTCATTAATGCAACTTTTGTGCCTTAAAGACTCTAATGTCAATATAATTCATACACTGCTTATGTCCCTTCGTCCAATATCTCATCTATGGTACATATAATGCATCGGAAATGAATAGCACATTCGAGTAACTCTCATAATCACATTCAACACAACTATTCAATATGCAATCTTTGAGTGATTTTTTTGAAAGGCAATTGTTTTATTAACTTCCCAAGTCTTTATTGGATTGATTTGGAGAAGTTGCGTTAGAAAATACTTGTAGAAAGGTTCATTGTTCAACTTGTGAATAATGATGGAAAATTTTAATTTTCACTTAATATCATTAAAAATAATCCTTAAAAATTTAATAATAAGGTATTAATTGAACGTAAAATACGTAGGTTAATAATAATTTCATGCATTCTTGTTGCTAAATGATGTTTTTTTTTTGGTATTAAATAAATTTAATAGACTACACGAATGCATCAATTTCGTGTTTGATGATTAATCGTTAATTATATCATTTTATCGATATTTTTATTACTATTTTTAATTAATAAAAGTTCGTAATTATTAATTAAAAATTCTCGTTATTAAAACCTAAATTTTGCAAGGAATTGTTTAAATAGTTCTTAATTGAATTTTTTTTTTTTTTTTTTTTAATTTGCACATAACATAAAGGATCATACAATCTTGTTAAATGGTTGTGTCGCAGTGGTGTGAAATTTTTGAAACAAATTTTCACACAAAATCAAATCGTTTTTTATGACATGATGCCTGAAAAAACTCTTTGATTTCGTTTATGTTAGGATTAGTGACTAGGTTAGGGGTAGAAATAAGGCGTAAAATAGTAAAATCGCACAAGTTCGTGCACAAAAGGTAGTTTGGGACACTTCATGAACAAGGAACGCAGTGATCATCACATCACGTGAAATTATGCAATGACGTCATTTGTTTACTAGCACTAATAAATCGGCCTAAACTATACTATCAATAGTATAAAAGAACTAAAGACGAAAATCTAACATGAAAATTTTAACAACAACCATAAGAACGACAGCCCAAGAAACCATAATCTCAAGAAACAACAGCTCCAAGAAAACAACAGCTCCAAGAAAACAAAACATCACCTAAGCCTAACACTAACCCTAACTTAGGCCGGAGCGTTAATCGTGATGTGATGATCACGAAGATATCAATGGGTTTCTTGTTCTTGAAACTACCCTGTCTGTCAACTAAGGTGTCTGGCATAGTGGCAAAGTCATGACATAGTGGCATGCTAGTGGCATGCCAAATTTGTTTTTGGCATACCACTGGGTACAGTATAAAAAACTATATTTATAGTATTTATACTCTATATTAGACTTATAGTATTATGATTATTAATAATACAATATTTTATGGCATGCCAAATTTTTTTTGCGTGCCAGACACCCTACTGTTAACTAAGTAAATCAAAACTATGTGTGGTATCATAAAAAAAATTTATTATCAATTTTTTCATGTAAATCCCTAATAATAACGACAATTATTTAGATGCAGGGTCTTTACAACTAAAAATTATAAGTCTAAACTGAATGAATCAATAGAAGACCTCTACAATGCATGTTACAGAGCGAAATTTTATATTTAATTAAAAAAATTTTTGCCGGGAGCTTAAATTTCGTCCAGATTATTCGAACAACGAATACGGACAAAGTAAGCTAGAAAAAAAATATTTTTTATATGTAATGTAAAAAGTGGCTCTGTAACTTTGTTACTAGGATAGAAAAGAGTCGAGTGGCATTGAAACTTTCTACTAAAAAAGAAAGTTGTAACCTGTGCATCTAAACAAAGGCACACCAATTTTATATGTTTTTATATATAAGTATGTTATACTGATTAAAAAATAGCAGTAAGTTTAAATATTAGTAACTACATAGTTTTGATTTACTTAGTTGACAGACAACCCCAATTTCATGTGATCTCGATACAAAGCCATTAAAAATTTCGCCAAAACAACCCATTTTTCTATTATATTGTTTAGAGTTAGAGACTTATTATACCAAAAATTTGTAGGGAAAACGTTTTGCTAGTATGCAGTAGGCAATTTATAAATAAAATTTTGTGTTACGGATGATTTTTGGATTGTTTTGGCTTCTTGAACTGATCGGCCAGTGAACTTTTTTAAACTGATTTTTAAAAGCTGTTGTCGCGAATTACTGCGTCAATGTGCCGGTGTGGCAAATACATACGTCAAGATTGCACATAGATAAATGCAAAAATTTAGCCACAGTTCAATAATTTTAATGTTAACCATACATATACATGTATTAGTTGAGAAATATTAACCATTAGAAGAATAAATGATCTTCAAAGCTCCGGGTGAATCATTTTTGACATAAGTACCGTATGATCTTTTTGATAGTGATTTGCAGATAAGGTTGGTATTGCATTCTTTCTTTACTAAATTAGGATAAACAGATTTTTTGCCAAGAAGTTCTTTTAAAGGTCTATATATATATATATGTATGTATGTATGGTCTTTGTGTTGTGAATAAAACTAGAAAACGTGAAACGTTAAAATCTGGTGCGTAAGAATATACAAGGAAAACAAGAATATGCAAGTAGATTGTCAAATGATCGGAATCGTATGAATCATTTATCTGGTTATCTATTGGATATCCGATAATTGGATAATATAGATTTATGAATTAATGAATAATCAACAATATAAATTCATTTGAGAATTACAAGTTCTAAAGTAATCAATAATCTAAATTAGGGAAATTCTATTTAGATACGGGTAAAAATAGAATTTCTCTAATTTATATTGTTGATTACCTTAGAACTTTATCTCTGATAATTCGATAATTCGATTAAACCATTTGGTTATCCAATTGAATATCCGAATATAGCATGTTGGATAAATAAATGGATGATTAAATTCTGCATGCGATTAAGTAAAGTTCTGGGGTAAATTTTTTTGGATTTTTTTTTTTTATAGTTAGCTTAGGACTTAGGGTTAGTTTTGATCATAAAAATGTATAAGTGGATTTTGGTAGGGTTTATATGATTAAATTGAGGTCCCTAAGGCCGCACAAAATTATGTAATTGATTTTCATATCATAAAATAGTGATCTGTGACCGGCCGCACGGCTTTTTTTTTACAGCTGTTTTCATAACTTCTGGGACAAATTAAAAATTTTCTCCGGAAACTATATCGCTATCTTCGAATCTTCAGTCCGGAAGCAGTGATGTGGTTTCCGGAGAGCTGGATGATTTATAGAACGAAACCGAAAGATCTCGGGTAAAAAGCAAATTTAAACCATCACTCTTTTCAAGTTAGGCCACACAAACATATCGGTTTTCATATCGCCGACTGACCTTTAGTGATCGGATTTTAATTTTTTTTGAAAAAATTTTTCCAATAAAAATTTTTAAGAATTTTATTGACACAATTCAAATACTCGGTAAAAATTTTTATATAGTAAAAAAATTTTTAAATAATATGAATGCCCGAGGGGAAAACTAGTACAGTAAGTAAAAATTTATCCCCTGAAGAATTGTAATCTTATGTAATTAATCACATATACGATCAATGTGAACTATTAACACCAAATAATACTGGTGTTGATATGTTATATTACAGAAATGACCAGAACACTGATCGTATGTATGATTAATTACGTAAGATTGCAATTATTCAGGAGATAAATTTTTACTTGCAGGTTTTCACACTCGAGCGTTCACATGCAAACGTGGTTCAGTATTAAAGGTGACCTATCATTTCACAAAATTGAAAGAATTTTGCATAGTCTAAAATACTAGGGTAGCTGCGCAACGTAGTCGCGCTTAAACCAGGAATGTCGTATGTTAGCTACACTCGCATTAAAGATTCAAGTGTAAGACGAACTTTCTAATTCCTATAAAAAATTTTCGAAAAACGTATCCTAGATGTACTCTAAAATTTATATACTTTTTGATACCCAAGATCGCCGTTAAAAATTTATCCACGTGATGATCGACAAAGAAATAGTAACACAATCTGGAAATTTCAAAAATCCATGCAAGAAACCATCTTTTTCTAAAAATTTTGTGCTAATATAAGTACTAATCTTAAATAAATTAACTTCAATTATGTTAAAAGTAGAGATTGGAATCGTACCTTTAATTCGCTGAATATTCGAATTAATTCGATTTAAATTATATTCACGTGAAAAACGAATGTTATCTATGCAAGATAGCCGTTATATATGCAATACAACCGTTAAATATACGCAATGCACTGTAATATTGCTATTATAACCGTTATAGCCGTCATGGCTATTATAAAAATATTCTAACGGTCTCTGTTCTAACGGTATTAACAGTTAAAATCATTTATGCGAATCAATATATAAATTATTCGAATTGATTCGAATTCAAATTAAATAAGTTCGAATGAATTAAGTTCGATTCCAATCTCTAATTAAAAGTCTTTTAAAAAATAAACGCGGATATTTAAAAACGACAATTTTTTAAAACAACGTTATTACACAAATAATGATTTTAAAAAAACATTTGTTACATAAATGATAAATTTAAACCATTTATTACGTACGCGGATAGAATTTTCTTCAAAAAAATTTATTTTCATTATCTTTTTAAAAAAATGTCGCATTTAAAATAGATTTTTTTTTTTTTTTTAAAGAAAAACTCATTATATAAATATCGGTTTAAAAGGCCTGCGCAACCAAACCAAAATTAAACGGGTTTAAAAATATGTTTAAAAGCTAATAAAGCGTTCCAAACGTTTTAAACCAGTAAATTTTATTCGTGGATTATGCAAGCAAGGTATTAATCTAGCCTACACGGGCCATTCTTTAAAGAAAAGTTATAATATTCATTATACATCCTGTATAAGCGTTTTAATAGAGTTATCTGCACGTCAAAAAAGTATATAAATTTTAGGGTGCATCTAGGAGTATCAAAAAGTAAGTGCAGAAAGTAAGTTTTGCCTCAAAAAAATTTTTGGGATACGTTGAAGTGCATCAAAAAAGTAGGTGCAGGTGTATCAAAAATGAAAGTTTTGCGTCCCTTTCCATTATTTTTAATAGTTAGTTTTAACCAATAGAATTCTAATAACTTGATCACATGCCGGACATCCCAAAACTGTTAGTCATCCGAATAATAAATTAGATAGTTGCGCAACGCAGTTGCGCGAAACGGTTGTAAGATTTTAACAAGCAAGTTTTGAAATTATGTCTAACATAAAGATACAGACATAAGGCTACACAAACTTTTTATAATCGTAATGGGTATGGTATTTTTACCGTAACTTAACGGCATTATGATCAGGTATAATTTCTAGATTGTAAGAAGTCTAATCTGCCGAACAAATAATTTTCCATTATAAGAATCTTCTTATTTATACAACTCTTAAACTCTAATGTAAATAACCTTTATGCTCACGAATTAAGTGAATAAAATGGGCATAACGGAATGCGGGCTTTTAATCAATCTGACTAGAGTAATATATTATGCTGACTTTTTATCACATTTATTATCATTTAAAGCCCGTATTCCGTTGTCTAAAGAATTCTATTTTTAGAATTCCTGGTTTTCGTTTGGCGGCATCAAATGCTAGGTGTTTATGCATTCATAGTTTATCAATCTTAAATTATAAATTTTATTATGCATTAAATAGACATTGCAACAGTAAAATAAAATTAAATAATAAATATTTGTGAAATTTGATGGTTTATTTTAAAGCTTAGATTAACAAAGCTCATGGATAAAATATAGTATAGATGACACCTTAGTAATAATCAATTGATTTAAAGTAGGTATCGCATATGCACAATGCATTAAATCAACGCCAATAAAATGGGATTAATAAATATTAGATTAGGCCGCTTAAAGTTGATTAGTTGGTTAACGTCATCCCCCCGGCTGGCTGTCCCCCAAAAATTAAACACCAATCACAACACAGGAAAAATCATGTGATTAAATCTGACCAATGAGATTTAAATAAATACTCTGTGGCATATATGTGTTTGTTTAAATCTCCCCTCCCCCCGCGCCTGAAGTCAAAGATATTGACGTTAACCAACTAATCAACTTTAAGCGGCCTTATGGCCTATTTTAAATGCCTAAATTAAGAACGCCAACGACGTCCTCATTAAAGGGTATTTATAAAAAAAATAAATATTCTTTATATCACATAATAAATTAATGCAAAACAAATAAAATCAAATAGTAAATGGTCATGAAATTTAATGGTTTGTTTAAATTCTTCTTTGACTAACGAAAGTTCTTTATACTAACCACTAAATTAATTCGAGTAAATGAATTAAATATTCACTAATAGCTTGGATTAATAAACGTTCTTTATATCACGAATAAATGAAACCAAGTGGTATGGTAAATATTCTGAAGTTTAATAATGGTTTAATATTCAGATAAACAAATGTTTTTAATGCAAATAAATTAGAATTAAATATAGTAAGCATTCATGAAGTAGCTTATTTTAGATACTTGAATAAATAAATGTTTCTTCCATTACGCACTAAATTGACACGAATTAAATGTGAAATTTAATGGTTTATTTAAATTATTAGAATTAACAAAAGTTCTTCAAACTTAATGCACTAAATCAACAGCTAATATTCATTACCATATAAAATAGAAAATTCACGTGAATATAAATGCACAAATTGATATTTAAAATAGATAAGTAAAAACAAGTTATATTGCTAGTATTTTTATAATAGAAAAGCCAAGTTACAAGAAAGGTTTTATATCGGTCACATTAGATACATTCACCACATTCAAGTAAATTTAAAAAGTATAGCCAATCGGTCATCCAACCAGATGTGAACACGTTACTATAATAACATTTCGATAAGCCATAAACCCATCACACATATAGTCACTTGGCAACGTGTTAAACGGGCAATTACCAACCCGAAATTTCCCGTGTTTATATATTTAGAAATCACAGCAACCAACCAAATTGATTTTGTGGACGAACGTAGTTTCACATTCATGTAAACCATACACTTCGTTTTCACTTACGGAAAACTCCGTTCCTGGTATACTTATTTTATCTTACACAGAAACAGTGCAACATGTGAGCTATCATTTTATGAATTTTATACCTAACATTACGTAGACATGCATTATCTGTTATTAACTTTACGTTCTATACGAACTCTTAAATTGCTAAATAACTATACATAACTTCTTGTTCGTTTATAAATTTTCAATAGGTATTGAAGGTTAGCATCTGCAAAATCATCATCTTTCGAGATAATTAATTAAATTTTATTTTCTTCGTTTTAACTAAACTGGCTTTTAGTAAACTTGTTCATAATAAAAGTATTGAATAGCGAGTCAGTCATCAATTAATGTTTAAAAGATAACGAAATAGAGTAAAAATGATGGCACTCTCGAATTTAAATCTATATTCCGTTACCTGATACGAAGCATAAATAAAACTATTGAATTAAACATTATTAAATGTATTAAAAATTAACTAATAAAATTAATAATAAATTTATTATATTACGGTATCAAATAATCTTAACAGATTAATTTTTTAGGTGTTAATATTACAACGTGAAGTATATTCAATCCTACGTATTTCTAATAACAAAAGATTTGCTTTAAAATATTGATTAAAAAAAAAAATAATAATAATAATAAATTGAAGGAAAATGGCAAGGAAAATAATAAGCAAATAAAAAGGCCACAAATATTACAGAATTACGTACGCTGTAACGGGCGAAGTTTCCCTCCCGGTGTTACCATCCGACGTTGCACAGTGTTCGATTTATTTTATTTTTATTATTTTTATAATTTTTATTTTCGTAAAAATGGGTGCGATCGTTAAAATCATTACGAAAGGAATTATCGGGTAAATAGTATCGAAAATATTATAGGAAAAATAAGATAGAAAAGAAGGATAGTATTAATAAGAAACATAAGTATCGATTTTTAGTCTGCAAAAATAATGTATATGTAGCGATAATTACCTTGAATAAAAGATAACTCTTGGGAGTTCAAAGTTCTAAGTTAAAGAAATCAGAGTATTTAACTTGTGATTCACTCTTCTAGTGTTAAACTCAGTTGGAGTTCAACATTGAAAAGTGTTTGTCTCTACTAATTCCCCCGATCAGTAAAATCTACAGTACGATAGGAATTAGTGACCAAATCTCGTGACTCCGTATTAAGAGACTCGTGACTTAATCCAGAGTTTTAATTGACCCTAGTTACTCGGACCAAGTCTTTCCACGCCTCGGTCGTTGCCTTACCACTATTAGGGTTCAGTTAGAATATTTTAGTTGTATTAGGATAGCGTTGTGGCATATTTTTGTAGTACAGAGCAATTTCTGCACTTTTACAACGTACGTACGTACGTACGTACGTCCGTGCGTACGTTGAACCCCGAGTAATCATGTAACAGTGGCATGAAATTTGTCATGCTATGAATTATAGGTGATACAATATTTAAGCTCATTAGAGTACAATAGGGTATTTAATAATTGTGTATAACGTATTAATCATGCTTGTGCTCCGATTAATTAATTTAGTGGCAAAATAGAAAATGCGCAAATATCTTTTTAGAAAAAGTTATTGATTACATTGGATCATTTTTTATATGATTTATAAACACAGCAACGTGAATTTTAAGTAAGGATTTTTTGCCGGTAGTTTATTTCCTGAGGCGTGCGAAAGGTCAAAATGAATACACGAATGCACGAAATGCATGATCATGCATTGTCCAGAGGGAGAAACCAATGAAAAAATTCGAAGGATGATCTATAATCAGTTTAAAAAGGCTTCAATCAAAATTATTAATTTTTTTTTTTTTGAACATATTCCGACATATTCTTTGACGAATAAAAAAATAATGGATTCATTATATTCTGAGACACACAAATCTAGTCCATCAGAAGCCCAAAACATGAAAGATCAAATTTCGATGTTATGATATCAATGTTTAAATTTGATATGTCGAGCTCAACAAACCTAGCATAACCACCAAGGTCATATTTAAATTTTTTGTTTGTACATATAATAATATCACTTGAAAATTCATATAATGCTAAGTAGAAACCATATCGATTATTTAAATGATTTGGGTGATTATGCTAGAGTTATAATCGTGGTATCGATACGTACTAAACTTTTGGAAGCCTCCAAAAAGAATGATTAGAAATTGATTAACGTCAGGTGGAATAATAATAAAGTCACTGCCTGATTAACGTCAGGTGGAATAATAATAAAGTCACTGCCTTTTATAAAAACATTTTCAGAGGAATTTAAAACGTGTATTTTTCATTTATGTGTCTTATTTAGGGATGTATGACATAAATTACTTTGTTACGTTTCATGTAAATTACATTGTAACTTACGAAATTGTAATGTAACTTTACATTGAATAG
>CAJVQC010001492.1:0-10130 GCA_910592285.1 Racocetra persica
TTATACTTGATTTTATTTTATTTATTTTTATATATATTATTTTTTAGTTTATATATTTTTATATATATTATTTTTTTAGTTTAAATTTATAAATTTTATATATTTTCAAACTATCGTCCTTTTGATATAAGGCAGAGGTTTTTTGGTTATTTAGGATGCAATAACAGATAAATAAAACTTATTTTATTATTTTTTTTAAGCAATAAATAGGTTCGATCTTATTCATTCATGGTCTTATATGAGATAGCTTTATCATATATTATAGAAGATTATGATTCTATCATTTGATATATAATAAAATTTTATTTATTATATTTTTACATGGTGATAAATGTATATTATAATTTTTCTGTCTAAATTAAATCATGCTAATCATTTTGGATTTATATAATATGTATGTATATATTGAGTTATCATATATATATAACTTCAAAGTTTTTAGTTATATCATATATATATATTATCATTTATAGTTATAAAAAATTAAAATTTTTGATTGGTTAGCTAGCATATGATCTGCAAAGTGACCAATTATGACATGATATTCAATTTGTGTAATCGACCAATTATGAGAAAGTTATCCTATATGGAAGATCATACCAGTAAGATCACTACCAAAATTTTTACGCTTACACAAAGATTTACAGGAATTATTTTTATAGCCAAAGAAGAGACTTGCTATCTACTTAGCCAATTTAACTAAAAGCTGTAATCATTAACAAGAAATAAACTAACTAATTTATTATCACAAATGATACCAAAAAGTATCAAACAAATATCTTTGTCTTGTGTTCCAAATATACTAATAGTACTAATACACTTATTTCCCTAACCAACTTAGCAAGTTCCAAACTTACTAAGAATCCAAAACAAACAACCCGAAAGAAAACTAACTAACTAACTAAAAAGAAAAATCTAACAAACTAAAATATATATCATTCTATATTTATTTGTGAATAGGCTCTAAAATATACTATAGGCTATTTATAGTCTATTTATAGTCTAATTAAAGTATACTTTATACTTCTCATAAACTATTAAATATTACACAAAAGTATATATGAGTATAACAAAAGTATATTAGTTACACAGTGAAAGTTTAATTGTGAAACTTTCATTGTGTAATATTATCCAATAGATGATCATAATTTGGTGTAATATAACATAATCAGGAAAATTCAAAACAAATGTTTGTTTTTGACAAAATAAAGACTTTCAAAAATTTTTAAAAAATTTTTGAAAATTTTTGAAAATTCACTTAGACTCTGAAAATTTGATTTTAAAGACACATAAATAACAACAACAAAATAAATATGTAAGATTTGATAAACAAACAAACAAACAGTAGATTATATCACTACTTTTAGATAGAAAAGAAATAATAAATCAACAAACAATATATGTGACTAGTAATAATAACAACAATAATACAAATAACAAATGTGATGACTAACTACAAATAGAAGTAGATTGTTCTAGAAAATTTAGTTTAGTAAATATATAATCTAAATCAACAGACTTAGAATTTAGCTTAACTAAAAGAAAGAATTAAACTTAAATTTAGTCAATACTGAAATGACAGCTCTAAGAAAAATTAAGAATATTTTTGCATTGCTAGTAGAACAAAGACAGGAAATATATAATATACAAAAAAGATTTGTTTTCCAAACTGACAAAAGTGTAGCAAAGTTTTTGGAATTAGAAGATTCAGAATTTGTATCATTTATACGTATAGTATTAGAAAATTACAAATCAGCTTTTCAAAAATTTTTAAAAGAAGAGAAACTAAATATAAAAGATCAAGAATTAATAGGTGTTAATTCAAAGACCAGGATAAACATGCTACAAGAAGATATCAAGAGGAAAATAAGAATACTTTACCAAAACAAAAGTAAAAAAAAAAAATCTCTACTAGTGCAAACCAGGATAGAAATAAAAGAACCTATGACTCAACTAGTTATTTACAAAGTAACTTAGAAAAGGATGTATATAGGATCTTTGCTAGAATTTGTTTTTTTAAAAATAGATTTATTATATTTTTCTTAATAAAAATCTTGTATAACAACAGCTCATAGGGTTATTTTGCTAGCAAAGATCCCACATAGTTATAGAAGATATTAAATAAATAAATAAAGAAGAATTTGAGCCCAAATGACAAAACAGTAGTATAGATAAAATAGCAGAAGCAATTCTGAATAAATTAGAAAAAGAGATTTTAGAAAGCTCAAATGATAAAAAATAAATAATAAAATAATTTTGCTATACAGAATGTAAAACTCATGATGAGAATATTAAAAAGACAAAAGATCTCATATTATTAAGACATGAGAAAAGAATAGTAAAAGCCCTACCTAGAAAAGAGAAGTAAAAGAAGTACAATATCATACATAAAGATATACATAGATCTAGATAGATATCAAAGAATATTAGCAAATTAATTTAAACTCTAAAAAATAGGCCTAAAGAAAAACTACTAAAGGAAAAGATAATATCAAAAGATGAAATATCCAAGAATTTGGCTAAAGAAAAAACAACTCAAAACCTCAAACCAGAATGCAAATTAACTCTGTGAGACCTACCAAGAGATCATATGCTAGTAGAGTAAAAAGAAGCCTCAATTTCTATAGCAAAGCAAAAGTTCTTGAATAGAAAGATTCGCAACAAGAAGTCAAGAAGTTCAAAGCAACCAATATTCAAATTACTTATTAGAATCAAGAAAGATTTAAAGCACTTCAAGAAAGTTAGATAGTACACTTTGAAGAGAGAAGTATGTGATGATTAACTTCTAGTTACTTTAACAAACAAAGTTAAGTAATAGAAGAAAATAGATAGTAGATTACAAGATCTTCTTTCTATATACTTAAGTCATTACTTTTTTAGCAACTTAAGCCAAGCAAGGCTAAAGCAATATATATTCCTAGCAAAAATAATAGTAACAAAAGAAGTATTGTACTAGTATATTTCAAGAATGAAGAAGATTGTTTTAATGCACAAATAAGGCAAATTTATTACTATAACAAGAAACTAGCATAGATAAATATCAAAGAAGAAAAAAGAAAAAACCTACCTATACTGAAGTGTTAAACAAAAATTTAGAAAAAGAGAATGTGGCTAACAAGAGTATTTCTAACAAAGAAGAGAGAAGCCAAGTGAAAGACAAAAGAAAACAAGTCAAGACTAGTGATAAAAAGAAAAACATAAAAGAACTAGCAGAAGAAATATTATAGAGAGATCTAGAAGTGAAGAAGCAATTCTATAAACAATTCAAAAGTTAGCAATCAGGAAATAAAAGACAAAGTCCTGAACTTGGAAAACAGAATAGACTAACAATAGTTTATTTTACAAGAAATTTTTAATAGATTAAACAAACTAAACAAATAGCAAGTTTTATCTGCTAATCGCTCCTAAGGATACCTCAGTTAAAATAAAGAAAAAGACAGTAGAGATAAACCTCTTTCCAATACCAAATAGTTCTTCAAGCTCATATTTGAACCAAAACACCTTCAGAACTTGTTATACCAATAACAAAGAAAAGAGAAAAAGAAAATTAGTATGAATTAAAATTGACAAAGCAAACTACTTTGCTAAAACCTGTGTTTTTTTAATAATACAATTATTATAAAATTATTATATAATTTTTATATTATAATTATAGAGTTATAAATTATAACAATACAAATACAATATAATTATAATACAATAAAATTTAATATATTAAAATTATATTGTAAATATATTATAAAAATGCTTTTAATTTTATTTATTTAATTGTATTATTATTATATTATTTAATATCCCTTAAACCGTCCACTTAAGCAGGCAAATTTGCTCGCTTAAATATTTTGACGAAAATAAAGCATAAAAAAATTTTTTTTTATAAAAATTTCGATTCTAATCGGTTATGGTGACTTCTAAAAGCTCAAGCCACATGCTACATTCAACAGCTGCAGTGTGACATACTTGAAATGACCCAAACAAAAGACATAAATTCACACGAAGGGTGTAAAATATGCTATTTTAACCAAGCTTTTGAGTCACTTTATCTCTCTTGCATTATTTCAAAAAATCAATTCTGTAAAGTTGGTCGTGAAGAATCTTTGGCCAACTTTAATGTTATATTATAAAAGGTACCTCTGTGTGACGATTATAAAGATCTTTCATAATTGTCACATACAAGTATCATTTTTACTATTAAATTTGATCGTCAAGATCATATGAAAATCACATAATGATTAACAATACTTAAACAATTTTGGAATGTCATTGAGGAAATTTCGCCAAATAACAATCATATGACAACTGGCATGTAGTATTTTTTTATTCTAGTTAAGGGATTATGGGGTGCGGCTTAATAAAATTTGAAGAAATTGTACAATAATTGGTCAAAAAAAATTTAAGCAGGCAAATTTGTCTACTAGATGGTTTAAGGGATAATAATATAATATTATAATTATATTATAACAATATTTTTCAATATTAAATTATTGCATTGTACAATGCTTTTAACTATACAAATAATAATATAAAAATTATATAATAATAATATAAAAACTATATAATTTTATAAATTATATTATTTTAATATTAAAATTATATTATTTTAATATAATAATTATATTGTTAAAAAAATTTAGGTTTCTGCAAAATACAATAGACAGAAGATAATACTAAAAAGTAAAAACAGCAAAGCAGAACTGAAAATTGTATGCTACAATATAAATGATTTGTAAAACAACAAGCAGAAGATAGAAGCACTACACAAATAGATATTAGAATTAGCAAAAACAAATATATTAAGCAAAGAAGACACCTTTGCTATAATAAGCTTTGAAAATTATAAAAGCTTCTAGCCAAATACAAACTCAAACAAAAAAAAGACTCAGGAGTGGGTCTACTTGTAAGCAAACAATAAAAAAAATACTTAAGTCAAATCAAAAGAAGAAATAACTATCTAATAATAACTAGCTTGATATTTAAGCAGCTAGAGTTAATCATAATAATAGTATACTTAAGAAAGAAACAGAAATCAGCTAATTTTTTAGAGAGGTAAGGTTTGTGATTCAATCAGGTTCTATATTTTGTAATTAAATTTAATTGGCTAATTTTTAAATCAAATAGAAAGTAGGAGATATAGCCTTTTAGTAAATTAAAATCATCTGATTTCTGTCTCTCCCTTATCATTAAACAATAAGGATAAAAAAAAGAAGTTCAAAAAGAGATTCTGAGAGATATTTTAACAGATTCAAGAAAGCACAATTAATAGTCATAGGTGACTTTAATTGTATCTTAGACCCTTTTCAAGACAAGTCACACTTTGTTAAAAATAAGCTATTTAAGTTAAATCCTCTTTTTAAATAGCTGCAAAAACAGAATTTTAAGAATTTTTTCAGATTAGTAAACCCAAGAAGCAAAGATTTTCTTGGACAAATAGAGAACAAAACTCTAGAATCAACTAAATTTAGATTATAGAAGATCTTACAAGTGGACTATATAATGCAAAAATTTAAGATATAGATACTACTACCTGTAGCAACTATAAAGCAGTACCAGCAAAGATCGAATTGGATCATTTAATTTAGCAGCAAGCTACGCTAACTTAAAAGACAAAACTTCAAGAGAGCAATCTTTCTTTATGATAAAGCAACTAAAGAAAATTAAAACAATTATAAAAAAAAACTAAAAAAAATTCTCAAGAAGAAAGAGAGCTTAATACAAAACCTAACAAATCTAATAAACCTAACTAAAAAGAAAACTCAAAGTCTTCTAAATGAAGTATAGGTTTTAATGAGCAAAGGTATCATCGAGACAGCTCAGAAAAAGCTTTCCAAAAAAAGAATCTCTTATAAACAAGCCTCTAAAGTGAAACAAGAAAAGAAATCAGAGCTTTTGCAGCTAATAGTTTTGTTAAGTATATGAATAAGTCTAAAAAGAAAAACCTTAAACTTCGCTAGCTAGTAGATGATATCCAAGAATTCAATAAACAGGATAAGCTCATTAATTTCAAATATAGAAGCTATATAGAAGAGATTCAAGACTAGACTCAAGAGATTATTAAAGACTTAAAAGGATAGTGAAAAATCTTTAACAAATGAAAAAGAGAAGAATTAGAAAAAATAAGAAGAAAAGAAATCAATAGAAATATTAAAAGAAGATATCAAATGATTGATAAACAACAAGAAAAGATAATAGCAAGTTATTTGACAAGTCAAGTAAAAAAATTAAGATTGACAGATTACTCAAAAAAGAAGGTTTCTCAAGAAAATTAATTATAAAACCAAACAAAATATTAGAAGAAATATATGGACATTTTAAAAACTAATTTAGACCAAGAAATTTTTAAATAAATACTTTAGAGAAGAATTGGTCTAGAATATACAATTCAAAAGAAGAATACAAAATATATAGTATGAAGATCTAAATAAAGATATCTCAAAAAAAGAATGAAGAAAAATGTTAACTAACTTAAAGAAAATATAGCATTAGGTATCTCAGATATCACTTATACACTAATAAAAGCAGCAAATAAACAAGTCCAAAGAGTATTTAGAATAGTTGCAAATATATGTATAAGAACAGGCAAAATTTCTAAAAAATAGAAGTTGTCTCAAATATATCTAATACTAAAAGAAGAAAAATGACAATACAATCTGAACAATGCTAGACCAATTGTATTATTAAAAACTTTTTACAAATACATGACAAAGATACTTAAAAAAAGACTTGCAAAAATTTTGATGAAAAGAAATATACTAAAGGCCCCAACTTCACAGATCTCCTAGACAACTCTACAGAAGAACCAGTATATATTCTTAATGCAATTATAGAGAATGCAAAAGATAACAAGAAAGAACTATAGATCGTACTTCAAGATATAAAGAAGGTATTTGATTTAGTATCACTCGAAGCCCTACAAAAAGTATTAGAAAGAATCAAATTGTCTGAGGTTACAATTAAGCTCATATAAATCTTCTTGTAAACTAGCAATTCAGAATTATTATATATCTAGGCCCAACAAATTTCTTCGAGATTCAAGAGAGAATAGAACAGGTGAAGTAATCTCACCCCTAATTTGAAGAATATTTTATGACACTTGTCTCAAAAGAATACAAGCTAACTCTAGTTTAGGCTATACTGTAGATCACAGAAGCTGCCCTAATTTGAGTCAAGTTTTGCAACCAAAAATTTATAGAGACAAGCAGTAGTTGTATTTGCAGATAACACTATATAGATTGCAGAAAACAAAGAACAAATAGAAAAAACACTTACGATTGTAGAAGAATTTTTTAAATAAATAATATTCATATTAATAAAAAGAAAACAAAATTAATTATAATGAATTCAGGAAATAACAACAAAGTAAAGAAGACTTTTTTTGAAAATAAATAGATTTATGAAAAAAAAAAACAAAAATTCTTAGATTTCTGGGGATCTGATTAAATAGCAAAATAAAAAAAGCAGCTATCAAAACCAAAACAAAAGAAATTGTACAATTAACAACCAAGAGTATTTTTACGAAAAAAATAATAGTTAGCCAAGTGTCTTACATAAATAACATGTATATAATTTTTAAGTTGTGTTATATACTTTACTACAAATAACAAAAATGAATAAGATGATAATTGACAATATGCATAATCTAATAATCAGACTTGCAAAAAACAAGATCAGGATTGCAGTATTAACAAGAAATCATATGATATACCACAAAAGTATGGCAACTACAAATCTTTGTAGAATTAATTTATACTCAAGCCAATTGCAAGTTTAATAATAAACTTAACTCAGTAGAACCAGAAGAAATTTTAACCAGATTGAGGATTAAGGAAAAATTATTTTTTGTTGATATCTCAAAAAACAATTGCTATGCAGAGATTGAAAATATACTTACTGGCTTACCTGCAACAAAAACCAAACTACAATACACCAACTAGGGTTTCTCAAATATTTGATTTAATATTTGATGCAATTTGACGCAATTTGAGTTATATTGCATAAAATATAAATTATTCAATTAAATACTCTAAAATAATGATAGTACCTATAGGTACTATCATTATTTTAGAGTATTTAATTGAATAATTTATATTTTATGCAGTATAACTCAAATTGCATCAAATTGCATCAAATATCAAATCAAATATTTGAGGAACTCTAACACCAACTCATCTATGACACAGTTGTCAAATTTCTAAACAAGCAAAAGATATACCAATAGACAATTGCTACAATCCTACAGAGGTTTTTATTCATCTAACAATACTCTTTTCATAGCCACAATACAAGGGTTTGTCTATCTAATATTCAGAAGCTGACTACTTTATTTAAGAATTATTATACTCGATTTCTAAGAATATTTACAAAACAATATAGTATATATAGTATATAGTAATATACTAGCAGGATGCAACATCTAATGCACTTACTATACTCTCTCTTGATCACTCTTCCATATCACACTATAGTATAGCAAGATTCAACAAGTAGGCAACCATCTTCTCTACCACTAACATCTTCATATCTTATATCACTACTATAAATCTAGATGAGGTCTGTTAGCCTATTCTAGTAGAACTTTAGGCCAAGAATAAAGTAGTTCTAGCTGTAGATCCTTTAGTAATTCATATAACTTATTATATTAATATAATGTATAAATTATTCAATAAAGACCGAGACCAGGCCTCACTCTATAAAAAAAAAAATAAATAAAAAATAAAAATTAAATATTTTGAACTAATTTAAGTAATTTTATAAATTATTAAGATTAGATTTAAAGTTAAAGAATTTAAATTAACTCAAATTAGTTAGATTTTATATATTATAATCTTGTAATTATTTATATATACCTACTTATTTTAAAAAAGATCTTTAAATAACAACTAATATTAGTTAATATTTTTTAAAATGAGATTATGTTTCAAAATCTTTATTATATAATATATTAAATTTTATTAGTTTGTTTTATATATTTTGAGGTTTATACTAATTTATTTATAATTTAGACCTACTAGAGTAGTTTATATTTGTTTAATATATTATATATTATCTATTTTTTTTTAATCTTTGACAACCTTGCTAGTGATTCTTTATTAAGATTATTATATAAATAGATTATATAATATTGAGCTTAATATTTAGACTTAATATCTCCTGGTTATCTCAAGAGCATCCAAAAACAGTCTGCCACACTGGTCTAAAATTTGTTTCATAATATATATTATTTATTTTTTTTTTTAATCTTTAGCAACCTTGCTAGTGATACTTTAAAGATTATTATATAAATATATTATATAATATTGAGCTTAATATCTAGACTCGATATCCTCTAGCTACCTTATAGATGCCCAGAATAGTTTGTTGCACTGGTTTGAAATGTTCTTTCAAAACCAGAAGACTAATATCAGATTAGCCATACAAGCTATACCAAAAAGGCCTACAACTATTTTGAATTAAGTTTTTAAAACTACTAAACCAACAATTTTTTATATTTTTTAAACTCTCATCTTTTTTTTTCTTTTTTTTGTTTTTTATCTATTTTATTCAAGATATTATCTTTCTTTGAACCTCTTTTTTTTGATCTTGAATCAACAACTTCTGGCTCTAATTTTTTTTTTTCTACCAGTAGCTTGATTCTTTGTTTGTCTCTTTCTAAGATATCTTTGCTAATTTTTTAATACTATATGAGTTCACATCTTCTTTTCCAAATATTTTCGTAAAAGCAATTTCAAATTGTGTTTAAAGTAAGTTCAATATATGTTTTGGCTTTTCTACTTGATTGTAAGGACTCTTGTATCTTTTTTACTGTTTTTTCTTAAACTAATTCTTTAATTTCTCTAGGTCTTGCTTTGAAGACTTTCTCTCGTAACTCTTTCTAAAGTGTTTTTTCTAAACTTCTTTATTGATTCTTTTCTTAGTTTCTTCTAGAAGAGCTGCCCAAGCTAAATTTGCTGTAAAGTTTTTTGCACTCTTTCAATTGGTCTCTTGCTCTTTGCAGTATACTAGATAATCTTGGTTTTTTTTTCTTATCTTTACAAATAATATAATTAGTATCTTAATACAAGTTTGAGAGTTTTCATAATAGTATTCTGAGTACTGAAAGCATCTCATTAGCATATTTGAACAAAGTCTCAAGA
>CAJVQC010001493.1:0-10129 GCA_910592285.1 Racocetra persica
ATTTGATTTGATTTGAAAATCGATATTTGAATTTGATTTGAAATCAAATATTTGAATTAAATCAAATCAAATCAAATGCGGAACCCTATGCCTTGGCATACTCTATAAACCTTTTCCATAATCTCTCGACAGAATTAGTTGCCTTAAAATCCTCAAAACTAAGCTATTCCCATAAAATATCTCGTAGGTATTACCTATCTTCTGATATAATATAGATTGTGCGGTTTTGATTGCATTCTTGTAAGCACGTTTGTAAGCATATCTATGATTAAGCATCATTTTGGAACTAATATCACTCAAGCTATCTATATATTCCTTGAGCTATTTCTTGGTTTTTTCTGAGAATACTCATCACTTTTGTTTATATTTCTTATTTGAGTCTTGAGTTGCCAGATCTTATCAGAGAGCAGTAGTTGATATTTATCGTCATAGTTGATAAATCTAATACAAAGGTCAATAATTTTATTTTAAAGATAATATGATAAGTCTATCTTCTTTCTGAGTTCTTTTGCTATATCAATAAATTCTATTTAGTCATCTTTGGTTAGATTTAACTTTTTACCAAATAAATCAAAATCTATATCAGTTTTGGGTATTACATAACTGAAACGCTCACCTGGTTCAAGAATCTTATCTTTATAAGTTTTTTTTCATTTGCTCTATAAACTGCTAAACAGTTAAATTTTGAATATTGGGTTTTCACATATTGGTTTGATGAATTGGACAAACTTCTATTGTTTAGAATTTGTTATAATATCTATAAGAACATCTTCAACAATTTTATAGAGTAATTGATCATCCTTGACTTCTATAACTTTCTATATAATTCATTCACTAATAGTTATAAAGAGTTTTGATTGTCTCTGTTTCACAGTATCGATCCCTTTAATAAATAACTTTTTTGGCTTAAAGTTTGGAATATCTATGGTGGTATTCTAAAATATTTCTTTTTACTAGTGAAAACAACAGGAAATAATACCTCCTCATAAACTATTTTAAAATAAGTTGATCTACTTTTTATCTTACAATAGATATTCACTTCATTGCATAATATTTCCATTACTTTTATAATAATATTAACTATTTCAGTTCAATACTCTAGTATTGAAATTGAATTATTTCTATAAGCTAGATCATATTTCTTATAATTATCTTTGGAGCAGATGAGATAATAAATCAGTATCACTATATTGAATTCTATATTCTTTTTTTAGTACATATTTTGCAACAAGCTTAATATTGAATTGACTTGCTGAAGTAACAGCTCCAGCAATATGGTGTAAAAAGAATAAGGATAAACTATTACCTATCTCACCATAAAATAAATTCATATAAACTTTTACTGCTTTTTGTTTCAAATCTAAACAGGTATAGTCAAAATATACAGATTCATATTTTGTTATAAAAACATTATAATCTTTACTAAAAGAAATTAAGATTTTAATCTTAGCAGAATGTTCTTCTTTATTTTTTGCTTTATCTAAGATATTATCTATAGCATCCGTTAATAATAAATTTTTCTCTTTCATTTTACTAATAACCAATTCCATATACTTCTTTTTTTTATTTAAAATAGCAAGATCGAACTTCATTTTATTATATTTATCTAGAAGTTTTTTCAGAACCAATAGATACAAACACAAACCTTTTTTATTAATCTTGTTTTCATGTAATACTGATCACCTTGTAATATTCAACTATTAAATATGAATTCAATTTTATGAAGATGCATTCTTTTTTGTTGTAGTTCAGTAGCTGTTTTTTCCTTTAATACTACTATTTCAGATGAAAAGTTGTAAGTTATGAAAATAGATAGATATAATAATACAAAATCCAAACCTGTAACTGGACACTTATTTTTAAAGCTCTTTATTAGAAAAAATATATGGGCACCAAGATATTTTCCAGGTTTGATATCTTTATGTAGTATCATATTAACTAATATATTCTGCTTCCAGGTTTTGGCACCTAAAAGATTACATATCTTTATTCTATTTGCATGATAATGAGCATCAAATAGAGAAACATAAGCAATTGATACAACTTCATTATTATTATTTAACACATTATGCTTAACTATAAGCTGTTGATATCATAAAACATCAATCATACAGTATTCTGCCACCTTACGCATATGTTTTGCAGACTCTATGAAATCATTTTCTTTTGCTATTTTATAATAATCCTGCATATAGTTTATTGGCATATTAATTTTATTTTCAAGATCACATATTTTTAAGTAAAACTTGAGTGAGCTTCTTTTTTGTACTTCAGATCGTGAATATAGTTTTTTGAAACTTCTATAAACATCAATTGGAACACATCCCAACAACTTTAGAAAAGAAGAAATAAAAAACTCTTCTGAACTTATCTTAATTTTCACTGCTAGCTAACTAAAATCTTCTTTTTCATATTCATTTTCTTTAACTACTTTATAACTGTTTCTAGCAATATCTGAAGAATATTCTATAAAACTTGGGCTTTTTTTCTATGTTTTTATAATAATTATAATATAAAATTTGTATATTTGTACTTTGTTATGAGTTCGCAAACATTTGTAACTACATCTATTCAAGAATATATAGTTAGCTAACCTTTTCTACGATGAAAGGCCAATCATAGTCTGAATTATTGAAACCTATTACAAATCATAAATACATTATTTTCTGAATACTATAGTTGAGATAATTGATCTATCCTACATTCTGTATAGGTTTTTATATGTTAGTTAGTACTAAAGTATGATCATATATTATATATGAAGTTAAAAGTAAATTGCTTATTGCATTTAAGTTTTTTATAGAATAAAAATTCTTTACAGATACTCTAAATGTATATAAACAGAGAGAAGAACTTTTACTGTAACTGTAATTGTTTATTATCCTCTATCTCATAAGAGAAATTCTATATTCATGAGCAACTTTGTAGTAATATATACTACAATTATTTGATGCAGTTTCCAGATTATGCTTTTGGATAATATTAAAAGCTATCTTCTTTGGAAAGTATTTGTCATATAAATTTATAGATATAACTTTTTCTGTATGATACCTATGAATAGAAAATGCTTTTATGTGCTTTATTTTGATTTTACTTACATCTACAGCCTTTTCTTTATTATCCTTTTCATTAGTGAGAATATTTTTTATTTCAACTTTAAACAAATATATATCTTTATTGTCAGGAATACAGATATCAAAGAAGACTTTAATACTATTAATAGTTACTACTGCTTTTTGACTATTGATGAGTAGACTATATAAATACAAAATATAATAAGGAGTTCCATTAATATATTCATTAGATTCTTCTATATCAGTAGACATAAAAGGTATATTTTTCTAGTTAGCTAAAGCTTATTCAAGAATTGAAGTTGATCTATTTTTATTTTTCTAACTATATCATTGTGAATTGGGATTCTTAAATAATCTTCACCTGAATATCTTAATATTGGTTTCACCTCTTCACTTTTTGAAATCTGTGATTGAGAAAAAGCTTTGGCCCCTGGTGGTAGAAGGCCTATTATTTTCTTCCTCTATTTCTGGCTCGAAGTTCTCTGAGTTTCTGAGCTCTCTGGTTGAGAAGATGGTATTTCTGACTCTGCTCGCGTGATCAATATTTTCTTGAAAATTTTGGGTACTCATAGTAGTTAAGATTATTTTGAAATTCTGATATATTATTCTAAGAAAAAAGTTTAATTTGAAATTATTAATTAATTAGTTTTATCTAAAATACTAATATTAGCAAGTTTCAAAAAATAATAATTAGTAATGATGGGTATTTATCTTTGTTAATATCTTTCTAATAAAGAAAAAGTCTGTAGATGGCCTTGCTATTGACAAGAAAGTTGTGCTATTTACTGAAAAAGATGTCAACGTGTCCCCTATTTAGAATATGGTAAACTAACTGCTTCTAAGTATAGCTTATGTAATTTGTATGCAGATAAATGCTATGTTAAAGTCTACTATCACTGGAAAAGCTGAAGAAGATGGCACAAAAATCAGAAGCATTTGAAAAAAAATATATAGTAAAATTTTCTGTCACAAGTTGTCACAAGTTTGGCACAAGTAAAAAAATTAGTAGAAAGTTAGGTTTTTGGAAGTTTGAATTTGAATAAAACTGTTCTCAATGATTATCACAAGCATCACAAGTTTCTTAAATTAATTTGTTGAGTTCCACCTTTTTTATTTTTTTTCTATAGATATACCATATATATATATTAGATATATATAGTATATATATCAGATATAAATCTTATATATATTGAGATAAGTATATATACATATAATATAGGTAGATATTGGGTATAGATATAGTATATATAATATAGGTTTATATCAGGTATATATCTTGTATATATATTGGGTATATATTAGGTATATATTGAGTATATATCAAAAGCATACTATAGGAAAAAGTTTTATTTTTTCTTCTTGAATTCTACTATTTTACTTAAGTAACTTGTAACAGATATAGAGAAGTAATCAAGAAAGAAACAAAAAGATTCAAAACTCTCAAATAGGTGTTACAAGTTCTGTCACAAGTATCTGCAAACAACTAGTAATATCTAGTGACAACTTGTAACAAAAATTTCAGCATACTTTAATGAATCAAGATAAGTAAATATATATTTTGCTACTAGGGCCAACTAGAGACAAGATAAGTTGATATATTTTGATATAATATGCCATTAATATAAGTGAAATCAGTATATTTTCATGTTATATTCTCAGATATATTTCAGATATCAAAAATTCTAGCAAACAAAATCAGTATACTTTAATATAATATACTCGATAGTATTGTTTGATAGTATAACCTGAAGCATATACATGATAGCATTATCAATAGCATTTGCGTGATACACTTAGCATATATATTTGATAGCATTAATCAATAGTATAACCAGCTAGCGTATATATAGCATAATCTAATAATATATATATATAGCATCCTGTTACTATATATTTTGGCTATTTGCCTCTACAAATGATAACATAATTACAATCGAGTCATCAAACTCGCAATAAAGCCAACTAGTTATATAACCTACCTCAGCTATTTATTGCAATAGAAATGTGACAACGTGAATACAAATTCATTATTATATTTTTTAATAGATTATGAGTACCTAAGTGTGATGACGTGAACACAAATTCATCGTCATATTTTTTTAATAGATTATGAGTACCTAAGTGTGACAATAAACTTGTAAACTAATTGTTACTCAAATGGTGATGCATATATATCCTCATCATCATTCATAATCTAAACTAAGTAGAAATAATATAATTATATTATTTTCACTAAGTTAGATTAGAAGAAAAGACTATTATCGATTTTAGGAATTTTTTATTTTATAGTAGAGTTGTTGGAGAGAGATTGTTGTTTGTTAATTTTGGAAATTTTAATCTTTGTAGCAGAGTCAATAAGAGGTTGTTGTTGTTATTGTTAGGTATTAGAATTTGTAGTAATAAAGTCTGTATAAAATATAGTTGGAGTAGAGAGTTTAAGTTTTTTAATCAAATATTGATTTGCTTGATTAATATATGATTTTTTTAGATTTCTTTTAAAAGTTGTAATGGTTGGTTTAAAAATTTGCATAAGATTATAGTAAGTGATAACTCTAGCCAAGGTTTGTGAATCTGTAGATTTAAAAGAAATTTTGTTGAGTGCTTTTTTAAGATTAAGGTCTGTAATTTGGTCATTGGTTGCAACAATTTTTAAGTATACTTGGAGGTAATTATAAAAAAAAAAAGATATTTGTTTAGAGCTAGTTTAGACATTTGTTTTAGAAAGTTTTAACTTATTGAGTTTGGTAAACTTTGGGTTAAGTGTAATAAATTTTTGTTCTGCTTGATTAGTGAAGTTGTAAAGATCTTTGAAGAGAAAAGTAGTAGAGAAAATAGCAGTATGAAGTTGATTAGATAGAAAAGTAAAATTATCTAAAGTTGGATAAATAAGCTTAGAAGCAGGTGAAGTTTAAAAAGAATATTTAAAAAAGTGAGTAGTTAAATTACGAAAATTATATGTAGTATTGGGTGTAAAGACTATACATTTAGTTGAATCTGTATACATATATATGTGGTGTAAATAGCAGTATTTGTATAGCTTTAGATAAATAGAATAGTAAAAGATTGAATTTCTTTAGAAATGAGTTTTTTGTATTTGTTGTTTATAGTTATTACTGTTTAAAATTTGATATAATTGTAAACTTTTTGTTCATTAATAGTATTAAATTGTTTCTTGTAGTGTTTGAAAAATTTTTGAAACTACTTGTTAAATTCTGTTGAAAATAGAAAGAAAGAGAGAATATGGTATATTGTTAAAAATTCTTGTAAAGTATATTGTTAAAAATTCTTGTAAAGATATATTGATAGTAATATTAATATGAAATTTAGAAGTATTGAAGATTTGAACTATAGGAGCATTTGTATATTTAGTTTGGTTAATATGAAAAATGTACGTAAATATATTGGTTTAATTGATGATCCATCACTTAACTGAAGAAATTTCTATATTAGAATGTAACACAAATTGTATATGAAAAAGCCCGAATTAAAATTTTCAAGTTATAAGTAAAGTTACAAAATTTTTTAATTAAAAGTAGTACAAGTAATAGAACGATATCAAAAGCTTGTAATTATAAAATTATTAGATATCAATATTTTTTTTGATGAACTTTATCTTGGATAAACACAGTATTTACTATGTTAAGCTTTAGTTTAATTAGATTTATAAACTTAATTAAGGTATTTAATAATACCTTATTTTTTAATTCATTTTATAATAAATTAGTAACTTTCAGGCTTTTGAGAGTATATTTATAACTTTATAAGTGGGATTCTAATATTCATTATCACATTTCAATATTTAATTGTACAAGTACAAGATCTGAAGACAACTTTCATTAATAGCATTTTTTGCAAAATCCTTTGTTAATGCTGCTTCTTTAGATTTAAAAAGGTAAATAGTGTTTTTGTCTTTTCTGCTTTAGAGTAGATTATAGCTAAGAATAATATGTTTACAAGTGTTTTTGCAAAGATATTGCTAATGCTTTTCCTCTTTTAATATCAATCTATTTATTATTAGAATTTAAAAAAGTCAGGTAGGCTCTTTTTGTTTTAGTAAATTTTATATATATATATTTTTTAAAATAAAACTCTGCAAATATTTTTTCTGCCGAAGAATCAAGCTGATTGCGATCTATATAGCAATATTTCAAAGAACTTAATTTTAAGTTCTTGTCTATAGATAAATAAGTTTTTATCATATTGTACTGCTTATAGTGTCTCATAAAATAAGACTTTCATGATTAAAACCTAGACACAAATCACAAAAACTCTATTAATTAAATGCATATTTTCTCAAAAGTCAGGATTGCTTGTTATAAGTGCAAAGTATGTATGTACTTTAAAATATTCTAATTTATGATATAAGCTCACTGCTGTATAATATACCCAGAAGGTTTTGAATAAGACCTCAGGTAGCTATACTATATGTGTTTGATTTTGTAACTTTGACTTACTAATTCTATTTAGATTTTTAGTACGTGAAGTTGATGATTTTAATTCTACAGCTTATAGCTGTTATCATTATTCCTGAGATACCTTGTAAAAATTAACTTAATAATTATTCTACCAATTCAATAGGTTATTGATTTCAGTATAGTTAATGTAATGTTAATTATTTACAATAATGGTCTAAAGCCAGGTACATACGTACATAGATGCTAATCGATTTGTAAGGCTTTAAATAACTTTTATTTATAGTGTAGTAGTAATAATTATTAATTAATAATACCCAGATAACTAATATCAATATAACTCTAGTTAAGTATTCTATTTAGAAGTATATTCACTGAAAAGTAGTTAAAAAAATTTAGAAGAGTTATAAATTCGAACAACTACTAAATACTTGGGTATTAGCAAATCTTCAATAAGTCAAGTTTTCAACCAATTTCAAAGATATAGATATGTTGAAAGACTTTTGCCACTTGTAAGAAAATCACATCTATTAAACCTAAATAATACAAAATATCTTAAGATTTTAATAGAAGAAATGCTAAACTAATCTTTGTATAAGTTATAATTTAAAATGGAACTTTAGTTAGAATGTGAAAGTAAATATTATTTGAAGCCTTGTAGTTTCATATGAATTTAATTTACAAATCGATTAGCACCTTCGTATATACCAAGCTTTAGACTATCTTTATAAATAATAAACATTACATTGATCATGCCAAAATTATAAGGTGTCCCAGGAATAATGATAATAGCTATAATAATCTTTTATTCAAAAGCTGAGTGAAGTATTTAATATGAATGAAATTATATAAGGAGCATTATGTAAGGTAAATAAAAATTTATGTTCTTGGTTTTCTGATTTAATTCTACCTATAATAAGCAATAATTATACTTGTAGCTGAGTGAATGATCCATACAATAGGTATTAATTTTACTTTATAATCACAGCAATTTTGTATCACTCTAGGAGTTAGGAAAGGCAAGTTAAGTCTATACATGCCAACGAAATTATTTTAGATTTCGGGATATGCAATTAAAATTTGAAGACGAAATTGTTTTTGATCTATTTTACTTAAAAGATGAAATTTTTTGATACTTTTTTTGAAAAGATGAAATTATAAAGAATATAACTACCTAAATTAGATTTGCTCTTGCATATAAAAAATTTCAAATTGCTCTAATGGAGACGAAATAGGGTTTTTTTAAAAACCTATTTCGGTACCATGTATAGTTAAGTACTGCTTTATTAGTACAGCCTAACCTCAATATAACGAAGCTCTAGAGCTAAGGTGTTTGATTTGATATATCAAGGCTTAGATATCTTACTATAATAAATTTATAATTTTAGCTAGAAAAATTCTTTATTATAGTAGCTGATTTGGTTTATTGAGGTTCATTATATCGAGATTATACTGTAACTTTATATTCTGAAATTATCAGGCTAATCTAGATAAGTTTAATGAGCAACCAGAGATCTGCTTCCACCTCCTCCGGCCCTTAAAGTGAAGATTGAAGATAACTAGACTAAGATCAATAGTCAAATGGATAGTCTTAAACTAAGAAAAATAGAAAATTTGATGATTTTTAATTTTGCCGATTATGATTGTTATATTCTCAAGATAGGTAAAATAGTTAATGCGAATAAAACTATTTGAAAAGGCATTATGAATAGTAAATAAGTATTTATATGAACTTGATCTGTTGATTTAATACCACCACTGACTAATAAATAATCTTTATAGTCACAGATTAAATGATAATGCAAATAAATCGATTTGTGAGGTATTATGTAATGATAATTGGTATTAACTTGTGAAATTGATTTAATGATTTTAATTCTACAATTAATAGTATTCACAAGCTAGATAGAATGATTACTGCAATGAAACAATTTGAAGGGTGAAATAAGTATTATGTGAACCTGATCTGCTAATTTTTAATGCCACTGATTACTAAATGATCTTGATAGTCACAGGCTAATGAAATAATTATTGCGATTTGCAAAATTATGTGAAATTTGAAGATCATTAAAAAAAAATAATTACTAATTTTTCTGATTACTAATTTCTGATTTTTTCAACATTTTTTTTGATTTTTAAATTAGACAAAATTTGCGTATTTATTATTTTGTAAAAATTTTATTATTCTTTATAGAAATAAGTTGCGCATTAAAATATCCAATCAAATTTTTACAAATAAATGCATAAATTTGTCTAATCTAAAAATTAAAAAAAATATTGAAGAAATTGGTAATCAATAATCAGAAATTAGTGATTACTTTTTTTTTATTGATCAAATTTCACATAATTTTGCAAACCACAATAATGTGAATAAAGCGATTTGAAAAGTATTAGGTAATAAGCATTTATGGTTTAATTTATAACGTGATTTATAATTTAATTTCTTTATACTTACAAGCTGAATTATTTTTTTATATATATAAGCATGAAATAATACTCGCAAGCATTATTTTAAAAATCGGGTTCTTCAAAAACAAATTAATGCTTACATCCTAATGTAGTATATAATTTATTATTGTGATATGGTTGATACTTTATAAGTGTACATTTATAAGTGTTAGAGGTAATATTTACTGGATATGT